>QJPP01006022.1:0-37179 GCA_003996215.1 Jaltomata sinuosa | reverse complement strand
GTGAACTACTGACTTAAAATAAGTAAAGTGTAGTTAGTTGTTAGTTGAAATTTTGAACTAGTGACTTAAAATAATGAAGTTTATTAAGTTAAAATTTGAACTAGTGACTTAAAATAGTGAAGTGTAGTAAGTTAAAATTTTGAACTAGTGACTTAAAATAAGTAAAGTGTAGTTAGTTGTTAGTTGGAATTGTGAACTAGTGACTTAAAATTGGGAAGTTTAGTAAGTTGAAATTTTGAACTAGTGACTTAAAATAGTGAAGTGTATTAAGTTAAAATTTTGAACTAGTGACTTAAAATAAGTAAAGTGTAGTTAGTTGTTAGTTAAAATTTTGAACTAATGACTTAAAATTGTGAAGTGTAGTAAGTTAAAATTTTGAACTAGTGACTTGAAATAAGTAAAATGTAGTTTGTATTAAGTTAAAATTTTAAACTAGTGACTTAAAATAAGTAACGTGTAATTTGTATTAAGTTAAAATTTTGAAATAGTGACTTAAAATAAGTAAATGATAGTTTGCATTAAGTTGAAATTGTGAACTACTGACTTAAAATAAGTAAAGTGTAGTTAGTTGTTAATTGAAATTTTGAACTAGTGACTTAAAATAATAAAGTGTATTAAGTTAAAATTTTGAACTAGTGACTTAAAATAAGTAAAGTGTAGTTAGTTGTTAGTTGAAATTTTGAACTAATGACTTAAGATTGTGAAGTGTAGTAAGTTGAAAATTTGAACTAGTGACTTGAAATAAGTAAAATGTAGTTAGTTGTTAGTTGAAATTTTGAACTATTGACTTAAAATAAGTAACGTGTAGTTTGTATTAAGTTAAAATTTTGAAATAGTGACTTAAAATAAGTAAATGATAGTTTGCATTAAGTTGAAATTGTGAACTAGTGACTTAAAATAAGTAAAGTGTAGTTAGATGTTAGTTGAAATTTTGAACTAGTGACTTAAAATAATGAAGTTTATTAAATTAAAATTTGAACTAGTGACTTAAAAAACTGAAGTGTAGTAAGTTAAAATTTTGAACTAGTGACTTAAAATAAGTAAAGTGTAGTTAGTTGTTAGTTGAAATTTTGAACTAATGACTTAAGATTGTGAAGTGTAGTAAGTTGAAATTTTGAACTAGTGACTTAAAATAAGTAAAATATAGTTTGTATTAAGTTAAAATTTTGAACTAGTGACTTAAAATAAGTAACGTGTAGTTTATATTAAGTTAAAATTTTGAACTAGTGACTTAAAATAAGTAAATGATAATTTGCATTAAGTTGAAATTGTGAACTAGTGACTTAAAATAAGTAAAGTGTAGTTAGTTGTTAGTTGAAATTTTGAACTAGTGACTTAAAATAATGAAGTTTATTAAGTTAAAATTTGAACTAGTGACTTAAAATAGTGAAGTGTAGTAAGTTAAAATTTTGAACTAGTGACTTAAAATAAGTAAAGTGTAGTTAGTTGTTAGTTGGAATTGTGAACTAGTGACTTAAAATTGTGAAGTTTAGTAAGTCGAAATTTTGAACTAGTGACTTAAAATAATGAAGTGTATTAAGTTAAAATTTTGAACTAGTGACTTAAAATAAGTAAAGTGTAGTTAGTTGTTAGTTGAAATTTTGAACTAATGACTTAAGATTGTGAAGTGTAGTAAGTTGAAATTTTGAACTAGTAACTTAAAATAAGTAAAATGTAGTTTGTATTAAGTTAAAATTTTGAATTAGTGACTTAAAATAAGTAACATGTAGTTTGTATTAAGTTGAAATTTTGAACTAGTGACTTAAAATAATGAAGTGTATTAAGTTAAAATTTTGAACTAGTGACTTAAAATAAGTAAAGTGTAGTTAGTTGTTAGTTGAAATTTTGAACTAGTGACTTAAAATAATAAAGTTTATTAAGTTAAAATTTGAACTAGTGACTTAAAATAGTGAAGTGTAGTAAGTTAAAATTTTGAATTAGTGACTTAAAATAAGTAAAGTGTAGTTAGTTATTAGTTGGAATTGTGAACTAGTGACTTAAAATTGTGAAGTTTAGTAAGTTGAAATTTTGAACTAGTGACTTAAAATAGTGAAGTGTATTAAGTTAAAATTTTGAACTAGTGACTTAAAATAAGTATAGTGTAGTTAGTTGTTAGTTGAAATTTTGAACTAGTGACTTGAAATTGTGAAGTGTAGTAAGTTAAAATTTTGAACTAGTGACTTAAAATAAGTATAGTGTAGTTAGTTGTTAGTTAAAATTAATGTGTATTAATGTGATTTAGTTATTGGAATTAGTTCAAATGTGATTTAACTAAGCTCTAGTTTGATTTATTGTTTGTGTAGATGGAACCTGATCGTAGTTGGATGTATAATAGAAATAATCCTGGTCGAGCGGGTATGATTCCGGAATTTGCAAAAGGTGTCACTCGTTTTATAAATCATGCAAAGACACTTGAGCCTTTTTTAACTTCAAAATTGATTAGGTGTCCTTGTATTAACTGTAGCAACGTGAGATATCAAACAACAGAGAATGTTTCTATGCATCTTATGTTCAAGGGTTTTAAACCAGGATATACAGTTTGGACTAGTCATGGTGAAGTTGATAGTAACATTAATAGGTTTAGTAACTTTGTTGTTGGTGAAAGTAGTAGATCTAAGGAACATAATTATGTCCAAGATTCTAGAATGCCGGATATGATTCATGATGCTTTTGGGATGCATTCTGATTTTGAATTTGGGGAAAATGTAGAAGAACCTCCCAATGAAGAAGCACACAATTTTTATGAACAATTGTGTGATGCTAGTCGTCCTTTCTTTGAGGGGAGTCCGCACTCTCAATTGTCTGTTGCAGTTAGATTGTTAAGTATCAAATCTGATTGGAATGTTGCTCAAGGAGAAATGGACTCTATGATAGACCTTATGAATGAATTAGTTGACTCCAATATAGAGGTTCCTGATTCTTACTATAAGGCAAAGAGATTGGTTTCAAAGTTAGGGCTCTCCTCGATCAGAATTTATTGTTGTGAAAATGGTTGCATGTTATACTTTAAAGAGGATATCAATATAGAGTCATGTAAGTTCTGTGGACACCCTCGCTATAAGTGTAGTTCTAGTGGAAAGAAAATTGTTTTTAAGACGATGCATTATTTACCTCTTATACCAAGGTTGAAGAGGTTGTATGTATCAAATAGCTCCGCTCCTCATATGAGATGGCACCGTGAAAATAGAAGACCACCTGGTGTCATGTGTCATCCATCAGACGGAGAGGCCTGGAAGCAATTTGATAGAACTTATCCAGATTTTACAGCTGAACCAAGGAATGTTAGGTTGGGTTTGTGTGCTGATGGTTTCACCCCTTTTTCAGTTGGGGCTGCACCATATTCATGTTGGCCTGTGTTTATTACACCGTATAATCTTCCACCTGAGATGTGTATGACAAGTCCATATATATTTCTGAATTGTGTTATTCCTGGCCCGCGTAATCCAAAAGGTCTGATCGATGTGTACTTACAACCTTTGATTGATGAGTTGAAACTGTTGTGGTCTGTGGGGGTTGAAACATGGGACATTTCTCGTAAACAAAATTTCAACTTGCGTGCTACCTTAATGTGGACTATTAATGATTTTCCTGCCTATGGAATGTTGTCTGGGTGGATGACTGCTGGAAAGTTAGCTTGTCCCTACTGCATGGAAGATACTAAATCATTCACATTAAAACATGGTCGAAAAACTTCATGGTTTGATTGTCACCTTCGGTTCTTGCCACCTAATCATGAGTTCAGGAGAATGAAATATGCATTTAGAAAGAATAAAACTGAACACAATGGTCCACCGCCAATATTAACGGGTCATGATATTTGGGAGAGGGTTCAAAATTTGCCAAAGATTACCGAGGAACCACCGTATAAATTCCATGGATACGGTGTTGCGCATAATTGGACTAAACAGAGCATATTCTGGGAATTACCTTATTGGAAGGATAATCTACTCAGACATAATCTTGATGTCATGCATATTGAAAAAAATTATTTTGATAATTTGTTCAACACTATAATGGATGTAACTGGCAAGACAATGGATAATATTAAGGCTAGACTTGACTTACCGGAACACTGTAGACGACCAGAGTTACATTTACAAGAGTCTGCCAACGAGAAGTTGCTTAAGCCCAAGGCCAGTTATTCATTCACAATGGAACAAAAGCAAAAACTTTGTGAGTGGGTGCAGAGTTTGAAGATGCCAGATGGATATGCCTCCGATTTGGGGAAGAGGGTTGACATGGACCATGGAATCTTACATGGGATGAAAAGTCATGACTTCCACGTTTTCATGGAACAATTACTTTCGATTTCTTTTAATGGATTGCCTGAAAATATATGGAAACCGATGGCAGAGATCAGTTTATTTTTCAAAGATTTGTGTTCCAGCACATTGAGAGTAGAAAATCTGATTAAGATGGCTGAAAATATTGTTGTTATTAGTAATAAGTTGGAGAAGATTCTTTCACCTGGGTTCTTCGATGTGATGGAAAATCTTCCCATTCACCTTGTCCACGAAGCCCTACTGGGAGGTCCAGTTCAAAATAGGTGGATGTATCCTTATGAGCGGTAAGTAACTACAACACATTTATTCTTATTTCTTCAATTATATACATATCTAACATAAAATTTTACAGCACCATTGGCAAGTCTAAAAGGAGTGTCAAAAACAAAAATAGGGTGGAAGGCTCTATAGTTGAAGCATATCTTGCTAGAGAAACAACCCACTTTTGTTCTTACTACTTTGATGATCAAGTGTCGTGCTTGAGAAACAGACCTAATCGACACGCTGATGGCGAGACTGATGCCGCAGTACAACCATTATCAATCTTCAATCAGCCGGGTAAGGGTTCAAAAAGGCGTAGATTGCGCATACTTATCGAAAAGGAGAAAAAATCTGCAGCGCTACATGTCTTGCTGAATTGACCAGAAGTCCAGCCCTTTTTAGAGTAAGGAAATTAAATACTTACACAACATATTCAACTACAATTTCATTAAGAAAATTAACTATATTTTTAATGTGATACTACAGTTATTTTGTGGAGCTATATGGCCATGATCAAGTGTGTTTGTCATTTACAACATGGTATACTGATTGGGTAAGTGTTATAATAAATACATAATAACAACAACGTATAGTTCTCTTCCTTCTACTAACACTATTTTTAATTTACTAACCATATATAGGTCTACAATTCAGAAAATGCTGCCACATTTGATCAATTTTTCAAGGATATTTTCTGGGGACCGATTAAAGTTCATACAATGTCCAAATATAATGTAAATGGTTTTAAATTTGCCACGGAGGAATACTCAAAGAATAGAAAAACTAACAATAGTGGGGTTTGGGTTAAAGGTGACGATGGAAACCAAAATGAGAACGTTGATTATTTTGGCCTGCTACATGAGATTCTAGAGGTGAAGTATTCTGGTTGGCCAATCAAAAGAATTGTACTTTTTCAATGCAAGTGGTTTGATCCAAAACCAAACAGAGGTACAAGAGAACTTAAGCAACATAACATCATTGAAGTCAAACACACCAGGACTTATCATGCTTATTATCCTTTTATTATTGCACAGAATGCTAAGTAAATGTACTATGCTCCTTATCCGTTGCGTAGGGACTAGTCTGATTGGTGGGTTGTAATCAAAACTAAGCCTATGGGGCGGGTGAAAGTTGAGAATGTGTTGGATGTTGCTTATCAAAATGAAATAGCAATTGTTCACCAAGAAGTGGACGTTGAGTTAGAAACCAACTTGGAGCATCCTGATCACATTTTAGAAGAAGTTAGTACAGAAGAGTTAGAAACATTACCAAATGTCGAGGATGATGAATCAACAGATGAAGAAGTTGAATGGGCAACTGAGGAGGAGACTTTCGAAGAGAATGAATGGATAGATGGGGACGAAACTTCCGAAGAGGATGAATAGCAATTAGCATGTTGTATTCATTATTTTTAATTATTGAATCCGAAGAGGATATTTCTTTTAATATTTACAGCCTTCTTAGATTTATAACATGTAATCTTCAATTATAGTTCTTTAATCAAGAGTCATGTCTGAAGTTCAATTTTGGTCATTGTGTTTGTTGTTAAGTTTATTGTTCAAAATATTAGTAACCTGAGCATTTCTAAGTTGCTGTTTTTAACTGGACCTTCATTTTAAGAGTTTTTCCTTTACAGTTCTATGTTTTTTCTTTTAACTTCACCTTTATTTTAATAGATGGTAGATAAGAACAAGGCTAACCAAAAGAAACCCGTCAATCAAAAAAAGAAAAAAAATCTCAATACTTCTGAAAGACCCATTGAGGTCGTGATAGCTGATGAGCCCCCGCGAGCTTATATCTCACCACGAGCCTCACTTTCAGCTACTCACTCAGTATATCAGTCACATAATGCCTCTACTCGCGTGACTCCACTTTCTGGTCATTCTATATCTTTGCCCATCATGGTACCCACTTCGGGTTACCAAACACTATAGGGTTATTCCCATCTTGATCATCAGTCTACCTTGCCATCAGTCAGCACTAGTCAGTACAGTGCTGCTAGTGGATCAATTGGACTTTCAGGTCTTCGTCTTGGTTCTGGTGGCTCGAGTTCTAATACTCCCACGACCCAGCACTCAGATGCACATGGTCCACGGCTAGGTGGTTTACAGTCAGGCGATAGAGACCATACCCAGAGACTCATCATCGAGCCTATAGGATATAGGTATTATTCAACTATATTACATCTTTTTTTTTATATGTTTATTTTTTAATTTTTTAATTTACAAATTTGTATTCCAAGTGTTTAATCTTGTATTGCATGTTATTTTCGGATGAATGAATGACAAAAATAATCCTTAATTGCATCAGATCATTTTATAATGATATGTACCCGACTTGGGGTTTGATACCACTTAATATCTAAGGACAGATCTTCATAGAATTTAGGGTAAAAATATTTTTCAGTTAAATTCACATTATATACATTTAAATTCGCTATACATTTCTAGAATAAATATTTAACTATTTTTTATTGCATAAATATTACGTATGGGCTCCCGAGCATGAGAATAAAGTTCAAAGTAACTTCAAATATAGAGCTGGGAAGGCACTTAGTGGCCTATTTTCTGAATGTCGGGAAGAAAATAGAGTTCCATCTTTTGTGGTGCCAGATATGTGGGCCAAGTTATTGAATTTCTGGAAAACTGATGAAAAATTTCTTAAGAGAAGGGAGATCGGGAAGAAGGCTCGAGCATCGGATAAGGGCAGCTCTTTGCACACTGGTGGGGCCATTAGCCAGCTTACTAGAAAGAAGAGAATGGTATATTTTCTTAATTTAGTTAAATAAAATTATCCTTTTTGATAAGTAGCTTTTGGAGATTAATAATCACATTATATGCATGTTGTTTGCAGGAAAAAGACTTGGGTAGGCCTGTAACACAGGAAGAGTTATTCAAAGTTTGTCACACAAAGACGCCAAAAAATTCCACAGATGAAAGTTGGTGTGAGACATGTGCTCAACAGACACATGTAAGAACTGCATTCAAACTATTTTTTTTATTCTTTTTTTTCTTTTATCTATTATATTCTTATGCTAAGAGTTATTCATTTAAATATAGGAGTCGTTTGTGCAAAGAATTCAGGAGTACCGTAGTACTCAACCTCCTGAAAGTCAGGACACACCGCTTACACATGAACAAGTAGAACAATTTTGGCGAGAGAGTGCGGGTGAACCAGTAAGAGGTTCAGTCTATGGTTACACACAAAAGGCTTATGCGGAGAAGAAACCCTGGTTTTATTGTCCATCATCTTCAGGCTTTGATAATGTGGATAACGCGACCATGTCTGTAATGAAGGAGGAGATATCTATGCTCACTGCCGAGCTTGCTGCATCAACTGAAAGGGAGAAGAAAAGAGACGAGCAGATTGCACAGATTGCAGCAGCAAAGGAGATAGAGAACAAGAGGTATGCGGAGCTTCAGTCCCAGTTAAAATCTCTTTTTGAGTCGGGAAAGATTATTCCTCAGTGTGCTAGTGATAAACATCGATGCCTAGTGGATGAGTCTGATATCGAGGGTGAGGAGGGTGAACAGGATGAGGATGAGGATGCTAATGATGAGTAGTTGTACCTAACTACTAGACATTTTGGACTTAGTATATATAGTTTGTACACTTTTTCGATTGTTTGATCATATTTTAAGTTTAATTTGAAGTAGTGAAACGTAAATATAGAAAAATATCGTGTTGACAGCTATTTGAGCTGGTTTTGGTTGAATATATGCATTATCAAATATGCAGGGGGGCAATTCAAATTGCAGCAATTTACTTCCAATTTTATGGTAAAATATTGACAACAAACCGACCTCCTGAGGTCGGTGTTTTGGGTAAATTTTCCAGAAAACCGACATCAGGTAGTCGGTTTTTTGAAGAAAATTTTCCAAAAAACCGACCTCAGTAGGTCGGAATCGCGTGAAATAAGAAAATAAAATTTAAATAATACCGACCTCAGGAGGTCAGAATATCAGAAAAATAATAAATTAAAATTTCAGTAATACCGACTTCCGGAGGTCGAAAAACCAAAAAAATAATAAATTAAAAATTAAACAATACCGACCACCGGAGGTCGGTATATTATATTTTTAATAATACTTTTTTTAAAAGAAATCGACATCTAGATGTCGGAAAAATAATATTAAATAAAAATATAATTAAATAAAACCGACTTCAGGAAGTCGGAAATAAAACAAAATAAAATATATATTAAATTCTTAATTTTTGGATTTAAAATTAAAACCGACATCCGGAGGTCGGTATTTACCGACCTCACGATGTCGGTATAGAAAAACAACCAAGTTTTTTCCGACTAGGGCTTTTGAGTCAGTTTTTCAGGGAAAACCGACCTCTAGATGTCGGTTTTTTGAGGTCGGTTTTTCCTGTTTTTCTAGTAGTGTGACTAACTCAAAAAGCAATAAAGGAATGTCCTCAGAGGATGAGGACTCACCACTGACTGTCACTGATATGACACCGGACCGAGCTAATCACGAGGCTGAAGCTGAGAACCTGAACCTGCATCATGATAGGATGAAACATATAGAGTATGCGTCAGTAGTTCAGATGTACTGAGCATGATAGATATGCAAACCTGACTAAATATGTAAACATGCTAAAATACTGATAAAGTGTTTAAACTGAAAAGAACTATAGTACATAGGCCCAAAATATAACCATGCAGAAAAAGCTGGAATGCAAGAGTAAACTAAAAACAATCTAAAAGCTGAGAATAAACATAAACTGAGGGCCTGTAATACTTTACTGAAACTAATACTATGAGAGAGTCTATTAACCGACATAAATCACGTGAGCTAGACATGGAGTTCGATGTATACGCCCCATCGAGAGGACCCAATATACCTTGCTAGGGTATAAAGGCATGGCTGATGTGATCACTAGTACTGAGGCTCAACTGAGGGGCTAAATAACCAATGGTGGCACGTAGTTCTGGGACTTGAGGGTACTCTGAGCCCTAGTCCAACTCGGTGCTAAACACTACTCTCAAACTGAATATTAATAGCTCATAAAAATTGAAGTTATAAATTTTTTGAGACAAAACTAAACTGGTCTGAAATCACCAATTTTTTGAAATACTGTAGTAACCTGAAATCTGACTGAACCCTTATTTTTAACTCAAAACTAGTAGTCTAGGCTAAATTTTGAGGAAAACTAATACTTTAGAAAATACTACAACTTAGGACTAAACTCATAGTTTCTCAAATCACGGTGAAAACTCATGCAAATCATTAAAATATATTACACTTTGTCACACCCCTTTTATGACGGGTTTTTCCAATTTAAGTGACGGTATTGAATATGAATTGTTTTATTTATTTAACAGAGTCGCCACTTGGAATTAAATTTTAATGGTGTTCCAAGTCACCTTTTTGAATCCTTAATCAAAAGGAAATGACTCTTTATTTTTTGGTCTGCAAATATAAAAATCCGGGTAAGAAATTGTGTTGACCGAGAGGAAGGTATGAGGCACTCCTCGAGTCTCGTGGTTCTAGCATGATCGTTTTTATTGACTTATACTTAGCTTAAACTTTTTTTTTTTAGACAAGTTGTGTTATAGGCCAAGATTTGCCTTTATTTCTATTGTTGAACTTTATTGGTCCTAAACAATATGTGTAACCGCATTCTTGGTCTAAGTTAGTAAGAATTAATTATTAATGATTTGGCCAAGGTGTGTAACCGCATCCTTGAAATTTTATTTTTACTATTTGATCAATTATTTATTTATTTTTAGAGCATCTCAAGAAAAAAGTGCGTAACCACATCCTTAATCGAAAGAAGATTTTATTATTATGATTAATAATTTTATCGTGCCTAAAGCTTGTCTAGCGTTGGAGGCATTTGTTCGTCTCTTGTAAACTCAAGACCATTTGTTCTTTATTTATTTTTTTACCCTCTTTTTTTGCAACGAGTTTTAGAATAATTCTGCAACTCATCTCGCTCCCTCACAATTAGTTTTTCCTCTCTTTTCTTTTATTGATTACAACGGGTCTTGAATAAATTTGTAACCCATCTCGCTCTAACTCACAAAGATAATTGATTAGGCCTTAAACTAGAATTTAACCTCGTAACCCATGAAGATATTTTTAAGAACGAAAAGACTAGTCCGACAATTATTGTAATGATACCCCAAAATAACATATTAACACTGCAAATTACATGTAAAATTCCAAAAAAAATGTACATAAACCTACACATACATATTTCTTATTACTAACGTGAAAGAGAATTTAACATATTAAATAAAGACCAACTACACTTATTCAATCTCACAATATAATTTATGTTGTCTATGAATTATAATAGCAGTAGCTCATGAGAAAACAAAACAATGACCATAAAGAAAACAAAAAAAAACATTTGACTCCATTCCAAGCATACGGGAGTAAAACGACATCAACAAACTTTCATCTCATGCTACTAGTTTTTCAATCTAAACGTAAAATTCAAAACGGAGGAAAAGAAAATCATTGATTCAGAGCTTAAAACGAAAATCATGTATAAGAGAAAAATATTCCAATAGATAGATGAGCTTAAACAGTTTCGTACCGGAGACAACAAACAAACAAATCATGTTCATTCGACAGATCAATTGCGACTTGCAAAAGTAAGCTGAAATTTGGCGAGGGAGTAGAGTAAAAATAGAATGGACCTTCAACAGCCTTAACCGAACCGTCGAAACCATTTCGTTAATCTCTAAAAATGCTATATATAAAGTTGATTTCAGGTTTGTGATACCAACTACTTCAAATGGAAAAACCTCCAAAAACAACAACAAATGACACCTTGAATACAAAAGAGAGATAGGGATTCAGAGGAAAGATTTTTTTTCAACCAAGATAACAGCACATCAGGACTTGACCAAGATTCGAAAATAGATTTCGCCAACTGAAGCACTGACAAACATTTATTGAGCAGAATGATATAACTACCAACTCGAACTCATTCTCATTTATAAATTACTATAACATAGACAGCAAACGTGAAGTTAAGCTCCAAATTTATGTGTGAATACACAAGTGCTCGCATAACTAAACAAATAACTCACAATAAAAAGCTTTATGTAAACAATCAACTCTACGTACTAAACAACACATGAAAACATTTACATAACTTTGTTCATGCTTTGATTCACAATAAAACTTACAAAAAATATAAGACAGGAGTTAAGTAAGAACCTGTGTAATGAAATAACTAAAAATAGCAACAAGAGCGTTGTCACCGAAAACTCAAAACAAGCAACCGCAATCCAAACTCTAACCTACGAACCTTCAAGAATACTCTCCCTTTTTTACTGTTTTTGCTCTCCTTTCTTTTTCCTCCTCTCTTCTCTAATATTTTCTTCTCGTCTCTTTTTCCTTACTCTCTCCATTTCTGCCTTTTTTTTCTTTCTGTGTGTTGGTGTGTGTTATATAGGGTATGTGTGAGAGTTGTGGGCTGAGTTTTGGTGAGAAATGTGGGAGTGGAGGATCTAGATAGTTGAGGTTTCTTAGGGACGTGAAGGATGGGGGTGTTTTGGCTAAGTGTTTTTAGTGTGGAGGGTACTTTAAGGGAGAGGAGATTTAGGGGGGATTTTTTTTGGGTTGAGAAAGATTAGGGGAGTGAGGTAAACGTGGGGAAAACATTAGGGATTAGGATTGGAGTAGGATAGTTTGCAGATTAGTTAGGATAGTTTTTAGGGATTTCCTTTCTTTTCCTTTTTTATGGGTTTTAAAATACATATATACCGATTTGGCTCCTCTCCATTTCGTTTGTCTTCATTTTCCCTAAGTTCCTATTTTGATTAATGACACATGACATAGGTTGAATTTAATGGCTAAGATTTAATTGGCCAAACTAAATCCTAACCATGATTTAGATAATATATATTATACTAATTTTAATCTAAAAATTGTTATAATCTCATAATCTTAGCAATATATTATTTTACCCATAAATATAGTAAAAAAATATCTTTTCCTACCCACTCTCCCCCCCCCCCCCTCCACACGCAAGCTCCATAACCTCATTCTATAAGATCTATATCTCTTCTCCTACTCATAGTTCATGTGAATTTTTATTCCCATGAAGTTCCTCCAGTGGGTACTCAATTATTTTGATGAAATTAGGTTAGTTCACTGTGTCTCCTTTAAGTGATATTCAATAAAGAAAAAATTTCCAGAAAATAATTAACAATTAAATTGATAATCGAACATTAACGATCCATAATCAATTAATCATATTTTAATAATTTTATAATAGTTTAGCATGTCTATACCCTCAAAATCGAATCGACCGATAAACAACCTACTTGAAAGTCTTAATTATATGAAGCAATATATCATTTTGTAACTCAATTGTTAAAATTCAATAATATTTGGGTTCCTCAATTCAAAAGTTGTAAATTCTCATAGTAAAAAAACACAAACTATTTAACGCATTTTTAATTTTGTTTGCCACATCCAAAGCATCATAGTCGGGCTTCAAGCTCACTTAGGCCTTCTGTGTTCGATCAGACCTAAACCAAGATAATAAACACATTAGTTTAGCTATGGTAACAAGAAACTACACAAAACATTAAACAACGTATAAATGTTAAACAATAAGAAACAACAATTTGAAGTTTTAAATATATCATCCACAACATATTACCTTCCTACTATTATAATTAAATTGTTTTAAATAGTTATAAAAATAAAGCATATATTGAACCACTATGGTCATTCACATGAATATAACAACCTTCAACTAACTGGTGAGCTTTTTTCATGATTTAAAACAGATGGTACATTTATAATACACTAAACAAATGGGAAGACTTATGGCATAGCCAGTCAGGGGGCTTGTGGGTTCACCTCGCAGATTGGATGGAGTAAATGCTACCAAAAGCCACCTTAGTTAAATGGAGAGAAAGCACAAACTAAAGCAGACAGATGAGGAACTTAAGAGGAAAATGACAATTATTATAGTCTTTAAAAAGGCAGGCAACTAACCCAGATTGAGGAACTTAAGAGGAAAATGGCAATAACAAGATGAAGGGTATTAAAAACGAGCTATGTCATCTAATTGCAAAGAAAACCGAAAAGACTCTTTCTTCAAAATAATTTATCAAACTACGAGCCACCCCATACTGTAGACTTCCTTTTCTTTTATCACGGAGATAGTTTTTGTGATCTCTCTTTGTAAAACCTAAAGAAGCTTTCCCTCCCGCTTGACGAGAGGCATAGTCAAAAAAAGATTTAGGACATATTCCCGAATCATCCAATAAATCAATTTCATATGCTTGAGAAAGTTTAACATTTCTTTGTGATGATAATATGTGAGCTAGAGATGGATGAACAAGTGGATGATTGTGCTTCTCTTCAAATGAAATGACAGAAAACTTCCCATTTGGTTGACGACTTACGACCATATGAGCTAAACAACCCGTCCTAGTTTCCTTTCTAGGTTTATTGACCAGTGCATCTCGCTTGTCTAGTCCTCTATGACCTTCTTTATAACATGTAAATTTTCTCGAAGTCACGTGTCCATAGACTTTATTTTTGTTGGCATATTCCTTTCTAACACTAAAACCAATTGTAGCAGCATATCCATTGTAATATTCAAATCCATGCTCATCAGAATCAAATTTCATTTCAAGTTTTATTGGCTCAAATGAATGAGAAATATCCATATGTTCATTTTGAGACGCAGTCTCCATGAATCTACCACGAAAAAGAAGAAAATAAGACATATGTCCCATTGTGTTTGACAAATCGATCGGCTATCTCATTTCGGTTTGTAAGTTAAATTGAGAAACATTATAAGTTAACTAATGTCAAGTAGCAACTTAAATATTTTCAACAAAAGGGAATATTAAATCGTCTTCCTAGCCCAAAAAGCTCATTTGGGAATTTTCACAAACACATTGTATACAATATTTTTACTTGTCAATTACCACAATGAAAAATATATGGAGAACAAGTATTTGATCTCTACAAAATAAAAAATGGATGAAAAAGAACCTGGTGAGGATAGTCCGTTTAGATTCTGTAAAAAAAAAAGCTCCATGTCTTGTTGTCTTTTTCTCTGTTTTTCCCTTCTTCGTCCGTTCTTTCTTTTGATTTCCAGAAAATTGATTTCCATGGCAAAGATACGAAAGATGGATAATCTCTGCATCCATAATTATCGGTGTTGACAAATTTAATTTTGGAGAAAATCTGGAGAAAATCGACTTGGAGGGAACAGGGAGAAAGAAGAGAAATAAACGGACTTTTAGATTAAAATTAATATAATATATATTATCTAAACCATGGTTAGGAATCTAGTTTGGCAAATTAAATCTTAGTCATTAAATTCAACCTATGCCATGTGTCATTAATCAATGTAGGAATTTGGAGAAAATGGAGAGGAGTCAAATCCCATATATACATACGTACTAATAAAAATATTAACTAATTAATTCTATACTAACAAAATATAAAGAAAGTTAAATAGCTAGTCTAAAATAACATGTCATTAAGAAAATACCAAAATTACTCTTATTCGGTAAAATCTAAATTTAAAGAATATATACTTTTAAAAAAAATTCTTATTATTCGAAAAAGTAAACAAAACTTATCCTAAAAATGTGAATCTATTTTTGAAATATTTTTCACCATTTTAAAATAAAACCTACTAAAAATAAAAATAAAAATTAGACTTAAAATAAATATTTAAAGCTAAAAATGAGTTAAAACTCGGGAAGGATTAAAAATCACGTGTTTTTACACTTCATATGAAACAAGATATAAATCATGTAGGAACCATCAAGACTAAATACTAAAATAATTTGCATAATTAAATAGAAACCCTAATCTTGAAAACCATGAATACTTGGAGAAAGGCTGGAATTTTGGACATAAGGGTGAACTAAACCCTTACTGAATACCCACATATCTGGTAGGAGAAGATTCTTCAAGGGAAATCTGAAGTTGGAGCTTGGAGGAGAAAGCCCTAGGTTTGAAACTTGGGGAAGAACACTCTTTTTCTTCTTGAAACTGACTTGAGAGAAATATGATTTTGTTTGGGGTTTTGAATTAATAAAATAAGCGTAAGGCTATTTATAATAGGAGTTAATTTATTTAGGAAGTAAAGGTCTAAAATACCCCTGAGAACTAAATTAAAAACTGTTAAAAATTTGCGACTCAGGTTCCACGAACAAGTTCCACGGTTTGTGGAAGCTTCCACAACTCGTGGAACCCTATCGTGGTTCCTGGTCCCTTTTTCCTAACTGCGGGTCTAATAACTACGAGCTAGGTTCACGGCTCATGAAACCATCTACGGCTCATGGAACCTGCTCGTGGTTTCTGAGGGATTTGATAACCCTCAGGTCTGAGTTCCACGAGTGAAATCCACGACTCGTGGAATGTTCCATGGTCCGTGGTTCCAACTCGTGAACTTGACCGAAAACTTGCTGGCCTCTGACTGAGTTCCACGGAGGCTTTGCACGATCCGTGAATCCTTTCACGGTCCGTGGAAACCATTCGTGATTCCGATTGAGACTTGAAAATTTTTATTTTCTTATTTTTCTGAGATGGTTCTAGGCTTAGAATTTCTAGGGTGTTACATTGTGTTTCCATGAGGAATTGTTTTTAAGCTTCAATGCTTGTATTCAAGAAAAAATTTAAGTTCAGTGTTTTAATCTAATAGAATATGATTTTGAAAAGAAAGAAAGTTCTAGTTTCTTTTAAAGTTAAGCTAGCAAGAAAGATAAAGATTTTGGGGCCAAGGCTCACAAGCAAGCACAATTTAAAGATCAAATCATTGAGTAAAATCTCAAAGTAAAGTAAGATTTTCAGTTTTGAGCACAATTATTTTGGGAGGACTATTTAGCACCGAGATGGATAAGGATTCAAATAACCCAAGCCCTAAAATTATATATACCAATGTAGGATAAGATCATGCCATTAGTTTGGGCGACTCCTCATTTAGCCCCTGGTAAGGGCTCAGATTGGATCCATAAGTTTAAGTTATTCTATACCCTGGCAAGGTATAGGTCTGCTCTGTCAACATGAGCAAGACATTGGAGCATTGTGAGACTCACATGGTGTTTTCGGTTATAAGAAACTCCCCAAGAGTAAATAAATTTACTTTCAGTATTTGTATTTGACATATAGCCAATAGTTTTATAAAGTATTTTATGACTCATTTGCATACTATATGTTTTGCATATTCCAAATATTCACATTACAAATATTTATCTCTATTATTTCATATTCAGCTTTGCCTTTTGGTTGGATCGCTTTGTAGCATTATTTCTATTCAACTTTATTATATATCGTACATACTATGTATTGACGTTATTTGGAGTTGCATCTTTTCATGATGCAGATTAAGGCACACAAGTTCGACAACAGGCGCATCCTTATTTATCTCCTCCTCAACTTTTGTGAGGCCTCTTTGCTTTCAGAGGGCTCACTTTAGACTTGTTAGTTACTATTCAATTTTGACAAATAAAGGTAGCCCAGAGCCTTATCTCGGTAGACTCATTTTGTTCTTTTGTTATAGACTTCATTAGTCAATTAGTAAAGTGTCAGATATTCAAGTATTTCAGTTGAATTATGAATTAAGATTTATTAAGCTTATCTTATTTTATTTTCAAAATTTTATCAATGCTTATTACTTTACAGCTTCCACAAATATGTTTTGGTATTAAGTTAAGTTTCATGTAGTAAGACACACCAAGGATTCGCTCGGTCCAGTAATAATTTTAGGTGTGGATCACGTCCAGGGTGTAGACTCGGAGCATGACAAAAAACAACATTGATCTTATTGATGGTGCGAGCGATTAAATTATTGATGGTAGCAATAAATCCAAGAGAAAGTTTGGATATGGAAACTTTATCAACTAAAATATGGAATGGAATAGTGAAAAGCGATCTACCAGAACCAACAACTCATCTGACCCATCTGTGAATCCGTTTGAGCTTCCCACACTGTCATATATATAGTAACTTTTGCACTCTTGACCCACTTGTTATGGTTGTCTATCTGTTATTGCTGGATTTATGTCTAAGGTTCTGCTTTCATGTGATTGATGTTGCAGTGAAGATGATGGTGGATAGACCAAATCACAAGAGTAGTCTACTGCAAAGACTTGATATTTGTAACTACCAAAGTCTGTCTGATGATCTGATAATGCTACTTATGCACAAGTCTTATTTCCGTGGTTTGTTCTGGCTTGATGGTAAATGTACTCTCTTAGGAAATAAAAGAGGAAATTTCTCCATAATATGCAATGTGCGACCCTGGCTGGTTGTGTGTTTTGATGGCTATGAATTTGGGTGCCATAATGGTTGGCAATTTCACGAATATGCTGACTGATCCATTATACATTAGTTAACAAAAGACATTTTTTTCTGAATAATCTCTAAAAATGGTTTAATTTTTAGAAAAAAATGTCTTCTGTTAACTAATGCATAATGGATCAGTCATTGGATTCGTGAAATTGTCAACCATCACGGCACCCAAATTCACAGCCATCAAACACACAACCAGTCAGGTTCGCGCAATGCATATTGTAAAAAAATCTTCTCTTTTATTGTCTAAAAGAGTACGTCCAGCACCAAGTCAGTGCAAACCATAGAAAGAAGACTTGTGCATAAGTAGCATTATCAGATCATCAGACAAACTTCAGTAGTTACAAAGATCAAGTCTTTGCAGTAGACTACTCTTGTGATTTGGTCTATCCATCAACATCTTCACTGCAACATCAGTCACATGAAAGCAGAACTTTAGACATAAATTCAACAATAATAGATAGACAGCCATAACAAGTGAGACACAAGAGCACAAGTTACTATATATATACATACAAGTGTGGGAAGCTCAAGGGGACTCACAGATGGGCCAGAAGAGTTGTTGTCGCTACCCAAAACTGGGTCATTATGGTGTCTACCTAACCCTCCAGTAGACAAGCCTAACCCAAACATACGGAAGACAATAAATAATAATTAAACTAAAGAAAAGCGGAAGATATAACGAAAAGATAGGGCCAATAGCATATATATATACCATCGTACAAAATATACATAAGAAGACCTGAAAGTGATCAAAAGACAAAACAACACGAGAACCCACCGGGACCTGATGTCACTACTACAAGAGAGACTAAAGTAAGGAGTATCTATACAATAGATATTGTCTATCCAAAATACAAAATATAGACAGATGTACAAGATGAAAAGCATGTAAAGTTTCCAAAAATGCCAGGAGCTCACCGCGATCCAAACAACAATGGGACTCGAACGATCGGAGGTCGGCGAGGGTGGCTCGTACTAGGTGCTGCATCAGAAAAGAAGATGCACAGTGTAGTATGAGTACCAAGGCAATGGATACTCAGTAGGCATCATAGGCCGACCGAGCGCAAAAAGATAATATATATAAATAGATTGAAGGAAAGCAGCTAAGTATACAGGGATCCACCTAAATCTAGTTATAAAGCCGGAGACATGCCAATAAACCAAAGAGAAAGGGAAGAAAAATAATGTCAAGCCAACCAGAGTCAATCCACGTGCCAAAGCAAATGCAGTGCGGTGCACGATGATGCATGTATGAATGCAATATAATATAAACCCAGAATATCACATTGGGTGTCCGAAATACCGCATCAGACTATGTATATGTATATGTGAAATAGTAAAATACCCGGAATAATACATCGAGGATCCGAAATACCGCATCGGACTATAAATATATATACATATGTAGAAAATAGTATTTCATCATTTTTCCTTATAAAAACCAAGGTGATACTCAAAATAGCTCGATGTAGTCCAAAAAATCAATCACAACAGTAGTAGAGCCTTTTGTCAAACCAAAATCCTTTGAAAATTATTTTCTTGTTGTACCAATGATATGCCATGCGATATGAGTATAAATGTTCACAAACAGAGGAAAAACCACACCACCAGATCAAACAGGGCAAGAATACCCTCTAATACAAGAGAACTGACCTGAAACTCCATCTAAATCCTAGCCATGGCCTCGGGTTCACAGTTACACACAATGATAAAGCAGAAATAAAAGTGTAAACCAACGGAAAAACTCTATTCTACCTCTAAAGCCTCCTAAAAGCATGTTAAGGATTTTATACTAGTCACACAGAAGAAGCAAGCTCCTAGGCTAAGGATAAGATACAGTTCTAGGCTAAAAACCATAAATGGCCAATTAACATGATAAATAGGATTTAAGCCTAAGTCTATCTAAAATCCTACCTAGCGTTCTAGTAACATATAAATATATATTATCTAACTAAACTCAGTCTAAAAAGGTAAATTGTAACCTACCTCAGGGCCAAACTGCAAGCACGAACTGTCACTCGTGTGCCTTCCCCTTCCGAAGAGCCTCAAAAGGCTTCCACGCTATCAAGAACATAAACTAGGTGTCAAGACAAAAAGAATGACACTCATATTGCTATACAGAAAAACGGGCTAGAAATTGAGTCAGAAAAATGACCCTCGGTGCTCGGGCAACAAAACAAAAAATAAAAAATCACAACTATGCTCGCGGTTGGTTAAGGAACCCATGCCCAAAGTTTGGGCATGAACGGAGCTCGATTCGGGGCCCAAAACAGCTCCGAAGTTCTACTAATACACGAAATTAAAACGGAAAAAACTCGGAATTAAAGGCGGGGACCTACCTTGACAAGAGGAATACGTCATGGAGGTGAGTTGCACGAATTATCGAGCATGCAGCCCCAGGAATAAGATTCCCACAAGGATCACCCCAACCTTAAGAATTAACAACAATGGAGTTTTAGCGGGGGAATTACAAGGATAAACACGGAACGAGGAGAGGGGTGACGAGGAAACTTACCGGGTGAAGAGTACTAAAGCAAGGGAGCTTCAGCAATGGAGTTTTCGGAAAAGTGAAGGAGAAAATGAAGTTTAATGTTTTAAATAGCTGTCAGAGGTCCTTCATCACGATCGCGACATGACCCTCGCGTTCACGGAGAATAGCTGGCCCAACCATCGCGATCGCGATGGTCCAGGCCACGTTCGCAAAGAGGAAGCCAAACCAGGTCCCAGCCGGCTACATCACGAACGTGAAGGACACCCTTTATGAATGCGATGGTCAAGAAACCAGACCATCACAAACGCGATGGGATCCTTGCGATCGCAAAGAGCAAAAGGGTCTGCAACTTAATGCAGCAACCAACAATTTCCCCAAGTCCAAAAATCTTCCAACCGACCCTCGGGATTCATTCAGAACCCCGTGAACACAAACCAACCATGCTACCCTACCAGAAATGGTATTTTGGACTCAATAGAATCGACAAAACTTCCAACGAAGATCGTTTTAATGAAAAGTGGGCTCCATGCCCAAAACTAACCCAAAACTCAAAACCCAAAAACAAGTCTGGAAGCCTCGGTACCCGAACCAATGGTCCCCCTAGCCCAAAGTTGACATTCCGGATCTAACAGCGCTAACAAAATTTCAATCTGAGGCCATATTCTCTGAATGTTGACCAAAGTCAACCCTACCAGCCAAACTGACTTGAAAACACACAAAGCAGCACAAAACCAAACCGAAAGCACTCAGACCTAAACCAATAGTCCCACTAGACCAAAATCCTCATTCCGAAGCAAACAAAACTGTCAAAATCCGATTCTGAGCACGTTTACTAAGAAAGTTGACCGAAGTCAAAGATTTTCCAACTTTAAGGGCTGAAACAGGGAAATGGTCATAACGACCTAACGAACGGCCCGAGCACCGAACCGTTAGTCCCAGTAAGTCATAAATGACCTGTAGCTGCTGAGGAAAGCTCAAAACACAAAAAAAAGAACAAAAAATAGAAAATGACCTGGAGGGTCATTACAACATCCACTACTAAAAGAACTTTCATCCGCAAAAGTTAGAAAAAGGATAGTACCTAAAGACTCGAAAAGATGAGGATAACGGGTTCACATATCGGTCTCAATCTTCCAAGTAGCCTCCTCTATAGGACGATGCTGCCACTGAACTTTAACTGACAAAATCTCTTTGGACCTCAATTTCCTAACCTGCCTGTCCAAAATAGCAACAGGCTCCTCCTCGAAATCCAAAGACTCGCCCAACTGAAGCACGTGAGACTCATCCAGAATGTACCACCTCAACATAGAAATATGAAACACCAGATGAATACTAGAAAGAGCAAGAGGCAAGGCTAACTCATAAGCAACCACTCCAATACGACAAAGGATCTCAAATGGACCAATGAACCTCAAATTTAGCTTACGCTTCCTCCCGAACCACATCACGCCCTTCATGGGCGATGCCCGAAGGAACACACTGTCACCAACCATAAACTCAAGGTCTCTAACTCTCCAGTCAGTATAACTCTTCTGCCTACTCTGGGCAGTACGAAGTCTCTCCTGAATAACCCAAACTCTATCTATAGAATCACAAAGCAAATCGATACCCCGCGGCCTAACCTGGAAAGCATCAAACCAACCCACCGGAGATCTGCACTGTCTACCATACAATGCCTCGAACGGAGCCATTTGAATGCTGGAATGGTAAATATAATTATATGCAAACTCTGCCAAGGCTAAACACTGGTCCCACTAACCCCCAAAATAAATAACGCAGGCTCGCAACATATCCTCAAGAACCTGAATAGTGTGCTCTGACTGACCATCTGTCTGCGGATGAAAAGCGGTGCTAAGCTCAACTCTAGTGCCCAACTCTCTCTGAATAGACTGCCAAAAGTGCAAAGTGAACTGAGTACCACGGTTAGAAATGATAGAAACGGGCACCCCATGCAAACGGACAACCTCTCGAATATAGATCTAAGCCAATCTCTCAGAACTGTAGGAAGTCTGAACTAGCAGAAAGTGCGTAGACTTCGTGAACCTATCCACGATAACCCAAATAGCATCAAATCTACATAAGGTACGTGGCAGTGCGACTATAAAATCCATGGATATACGCTCCCATTTCCATTTTGGAATGGGTAGCCTCTATGATGAACTACCTGGCCTCTAGTGCTCGAACTTCACCTGCTGATAGTTCAAGCACCTGGATATGAAAGCCAAAATATCCTTCTTCATCCCACACCACTAGTAGTGCTGCCTCAATTCACGATACATCTTAGCTGCCCCAGGATTATGGAGTCCCTAGAACAATGAGCCTCCTCCAATATCAATCTGAATAAGTCACCAACTCTAGGAACGCAGATATTACCCTCAATCCTCAGAACACTCTTTGAATCTAAAGTCACCTTCCTAGCCTCACCACTCAACACCTTGTCATGAATGATCCTCAATCTTGCTTCATCAAACTGTTGTGCTCAAATCTGCTCCAACAAGAAAGACCTAGCCTCAACATAAGCAAGAATACGGTCCGACTCAAAAATGTCAAGTCAAACCAACCTATTAGCCAAGGACTGGATGTCCCAAGGTAAAGGTTGCTCCTCCGTAGCTAAGAAATCCAAGCTAACCATACTCACCGCCTTCCGGCTCAAGGCATCCGCTACAACATTTGCCTTGCCCGGATGATAAAGAATATAGATGTCATAGTCCTTCAGTAACTCCTACCACCTAAGATGCCTCAAATTTAGATCCTTCTGGCTGAAAATGTACTGAATACTACGATGGTCAGTAAAGATATCACAATGCACGCCATAGAGATAATGCCTCCACATCTTCAACGCGAAGACCACCGCTGATAACTCCAAGTTGTGTGTGGGGTAGTTCCTCTCGTGAACCTTTAACTGTCTGGAAGCATAATCAATAACATGACCCTACTGCATCAACACACAACCCAAACCAATACCTGACGCATCACAATATATGGTGAAAACCTGACCCTCGACCGAAAGAGTAAGAATCGGAGCTGAAGTCAACAAGGCTTTGAGCTTCAGAAAGCTCACCTCACACTTATATGATTACTAGAATGGAACATTCTTCTAAGTCAATCTAGTCAATGAAGCTTCTATCGAAGAAAATCTCTCCATAAACCGCCTATAATAACCTGCTAACCCAATGAAACTGCAAACCTCGGTAGGAGAAGTAGGCCTAGTGACCTAGTCTAATCATGAACTGCTGTAATCTTTGCCGGATCTACCATAATCCCATACTTGGACACCACGTGCCCTAAGAATGCCACAGACTCAAACCAAAACTCACACTTAGTGAATTTGGAATACAACTGGTGGTCTCGTAAAGTTTGAATTACAGCTCTAAGATGCTGCTCATGCTCCTCTCTACTCCTCGAATAAATCTGAATGTCGTCGATGAACACGATCACGAATGAATCCAAGAAGACACTGAACATATGGTTCATCAACTCCATAAATGCTGCTGGGGCATTAGTCTACCCAAAAGACATGTCTAGGAACTCATAATGGCCTTATCGAGTCCTAAATGCAGTCTTTAGGATGTCCTCAGCCCTAATCCTCAACTGGTGATAACCGGACCTCAAATCTATCTTAGAGAACACCGCTGCACCCTGTATCTGGTCCAACAAGTCATCAATACGCGAAATCAAATATTTGTTCTTAACTGTCACCCTATTCAACTGCTTGTAGTCGATACACATACGCATAAACCCATCCTTCTTCTTCACATACATAACCGGAGCACACCACGGAGACACACTAGGCCGGATGAACCCTCTAATCAACAGATCCTGGAGCTGATCCTTAAGCTCCCTCAACTCAACAAGTGCTATCTGATATGGCAGAACATAAATGGGCTTGGTGCCCAACTCCACATCGATACTAAAATCAACGTCACGATCAGGAGGAAAACCCAGAAAATTGGAAGGAAACACATCCAAATACTCACAAACTAAGGGAACAGACTCAAGAGGAGGTGTGGTGTCTCTAGTATCACGGACGTAGGCAAGATAAGCTAAGCACCCCTTCCCAACCAGCCGCTGGGCGCTTAAAAAGGATATAACTCCCCTCGGCATGTGGCTATCATCTCCCTTCCATATGATAGGAGGGATACCAAGCATCCGAAGAGTAATGGTCTTGGCAAAATAATCCAAGACCACATTAAGGAGACAACCAATCCATGCCCAAGATCATATTAAAATCGACCATATCAAGAGAACCAAGTCTACCCACGTGTCATACCCCAAGATAGTCACCACACAAGCCCAATACACCTGATCCACTACTAAAGAATCACCTACTGGGGTAGATACACGCAAAGGCATAGGCAATGAATCACAAGTAGATCCCAGACGAGTAGCATAATAAGCAGATACATATGAGAATGTAGACCCTAGATCAAGAAAAGCAGAAGTAGACTGGTGACAAGCAGAGATCATACCTGTGATCACAGCATCTGAAGCCTCGGCCTTTGTCCATCCTGGAACGGCATACATGTGGCCTTGACCGCCACGACCACCTGACCTACCAGGATGAGGACCACCTCTAGTACCCTGGGGACCACCCCTACTACCCTATGAACCGCCACTAGCTAGAGGTGCTAGAGCCCTGGGGGCATGAACCAACTGATCATGTCGCCTAGGATGCTGCACTGATGGGCACTCTCTAGCAAAGTGGCCTATCTCACCACACTCATAACAGCCCCGACCAAATGTACTCCGCTATGAAGATCCAACCAAATCAGAACGACCACCATAGCCTGTAGACCCTGAATGACCACCTTGGGGAGCAGGAACGACACTTTGGCTACTTTGACCCTCAACAGTCTGTAATGCTGCCTGAACAGGCCACCTTGGCTGGAAACGCTGGTGATGCTAACCTCTACCATAGTAGCCCCTACCACGGCCTTGTGAACCGCTGAAACTGCCTTGATGGTAGGGCCTCTTATTGCTGCCCCCTTGGGCATCATGAAGACCACCCTTAATAGTGCGGGCATGATCCACTACATCCAGAAATGACTGACCCAAATCTACCATACCCTCTGTAGCCAAGCAAAAATGCAGAGTCAGACCTTGAATGAAATGGTATACCCTCTCATGCTTGGTGGGCAGAATCATAGTGGCGTGTCTGGACAAATGATGGAACCAAACCTCGTACTCTGACACAGTCATGGAGCCCTGCTCCAACCCAACAAACTGATCCATCAGACTCTCCCTCATGCTATGCGGTACATACTTCTCTAGAAAAGCTGCGTAGAACTGATCCCAAGTAAGCGGAGGTGACCCGGCTGGTCTGCAAGCAATATAAGACCTCCACCACTCTTTAGCTAGACCATCCAGCTGAAACGCGGTGTAATCTGCTCCATGTGACTCAACTAACCCCAAATTACATAACCTCTCCTGGCAGCTAGTTAGAAATTCATGCGCATCCTCCCTAGAAGCACCTGAAAATCTCGGAGGACCCAATCTCAAGAACCTACCAAGCATCTTCTTCTCCTCAGAAGACATAACTGGCACGGCTAGAAGAGGGGGAGCAACTGCAGGGGCTGGTAATACCTTAAATCTGGGAGCTGCAACAGCAGGTTGTGCTCCTGAACCTTATGCTGCGGCCTGAGCTGAAGTCTGAGCCTCACCTCAAACTTGAGAACCAATCGGAGTGCTCGGCGAAGCTGATGGTGGAGTCATACCCTCAAGAAACCCCAACAATCGAACCAAGGTGTCCTGCAATACTGGAGTAGCCACAAAACCTGCTGGATGCTGGGATGGTCCCATATGCTCTGGCTTATACTGAACCTCATCCACCCTAATCTCAGGCTCTGGTGAGGGTAGTCTAGCTGGGGCCTGAGCTGGCATCGTAGCCCATGCCTTACCCCAACCTCTGGGTCGACCTCTACCCCGTCCCCTAGCTGAGGCTCTAACTATAGGGGCAGGGGCCTTGTCCTCACCTACTGCAGATCTCGTCCGAACCATCTGAGAAAGAGTGAAACAAAGATACTCAGAAGTTGATCTAGTCAATAATGCACGACAAGGAATCAAACAATATGACATATTTCCTAGGAATATCCTATAGCCTCTCGTAGATTAGATACAGACGTCATCGTACCAATCCACGAGACTCTACTATACACTTTGCTCTTGTACTAGCGAGACCGGTGAACGTAGAGCTCTGATACCACTCTGTCACGACCCAAAATTGGGTCATGATGGCGTCTACCTAATCCTCCAGTAGATAAGCCTAACCCAAACATGCAGAAGACAATAAAAAATAATTAAACTAAAGAAAAGCAGAAGATATAACAAAAAATAGGGCCAATAGCATATATATATATATATATACCATCTTAAAAAATATACATAAGAAGGCCCGAAAGTGAACAAAAGACAAAATAATACGGGAACCCACCCGGACCTGGTGTCACTAGTACAAGAGCGACTAAAGTAAGGAATAGCTATACAATAGATGTTGTCTATCCAAAATACAAAATATAGATAGATCTACAAGGTGGAAAGCATGTAAAGTCTCCAAAAATGTTGGGAGCTCACCGCAATCCAAACAACAACGAGCCTCGAATGACCGAAGATCAGTAAGGGTGGCTCGTACTAGGTGTTGCATCAGAAAAAAAGATGCAGAGTGTAGTATGATTACTAAGGCAACGGGTACTCAGTATGCATCATAGGCCGACCGAGCAAAGAAAGATGATATATATAAATAGATTGCAGAAAAGCAGCTAACTATACAGGGATCCACTTAAATCTAGTTATAAATCTGGAGACATGCCAATAAACCAAAGAGAAAGGGAAGGAAAACAACGTCAAGCCAACCAGAGTCAATCCACGTGCCAAAGCAAATGCAATGTTGTGCACGATGATGCATATATGAATGCAATATAATATAAACCCTAAATACCACATGGGGCACCTGGAATACCGCATCGGACTATGAATATAAATATGTGAAATAGTAAAATACCCGAAATAACGTATCGGACTATAAATATATATACATATGCAAAAAATAGTATTTCCTCATTTTTCCTTCTAAAAACCAAGGTGATACTCAAAATAGCTCAATTTAGACCAAAAAATTATCACAACAGTAGTAGAGCCTCATTTCAAACCATAAACCTTTGAAAATCATTTTCTTGTTGTACCAATGATATGTCATGCAATATGAGTATGGATGTTCACAAACAGAGGAAAAACCACACCACCAGATTAAATAGGGCAAGAATACCATCCAAACCAAGAGAACTGACCTGGAACTCCATCCAAATCCTAGCCATGGCCTCGGGCCCATAGTTACACACAATGATAAAATAAAGCGGTAAGGCAGAAATAAAGGCGGAAACCAATGGGAAAACTCTATTCTACCTCTAAATCCTCCTAAAAGCATGCTAAAGATTTTATACTAGTCACACAGAAGAAGCAAGCTCCTAGGCTAAGGATAACATACAATTCTAGGCTAATAATCCAAAATGGCCAATTAACATGATAAACAGGATTTAAGCCTAAGTCTATCTAAAATCCTACCTAGCATTCCAGTAACATATAAATATATACTATGTAACTAAACTCAGTTTAAAAAGGTAAACCGTAACCTACCTCGGGGATGAACTACAAGCACGAACCATCACTCGTGTGTCTTCCCCTTCCGAACAACCTCAGAAAGCTTCCACGCTATCAAGAACATAAACTAGGTATTAAGACGAGAAGAATGACACCCATATTGCTATACAGAAAAATAGGCCAGAAATCGAGTTGGAAAAATGACCCTCGGGGCCTAGGCAACGAAACAGAAAACAAAAAATTACAACTATGCTCGCGGTGGGTGACGGAACCCATGCCCAAAGTTTGGGCGCAAACAGAGATCGATTCGGGGCCCAAAACAGCCCCAAAGTGCTACTAATTCACAGAATTAAAACGGGAAAAACTCAGAATTAAAGGCGGGGACCTACCTCGACAAGAGGAATACATCACAGAGGTGAGTTGCCACGAATTTTCGAGTATGCAGCCCCAGGAATCAGATTCCCACAAGGATCACCCCAAGCTTAAGAATTAACAACAATGGAGTTTTAGCGGGGGAATTTACGAGGATAAACAAGGAAGGAGGAGAGGGGTGATGAGGGAACTTACCGGGTGAAGAATACTAAAGCAAGGGAGCTAGAAATTGGAGCTTGGGAGCTTCAACAATGGAGTTTTCGAAAAAGTGAAGGAGAAAAAAAAGTTTGAAGTTTTAAATAGCTGCCAGGGGTCCTTCATCGCGATCACAACAGGACCCCCGCATTCGCGGAGAACAGCTGGCCCAACCATCATGATCGGGAAGGTCCAGGTTGCGTTCGCGAAGAGGAAGCCAAATCGGGTCCCAGCTGGCTACATCACGAACGCGAAGGACACCCTTCGTGAATGCGATAGTCACGAAACCAGACCATCACAAACTCGATGGGATCCTCGCGATCGCGAAGAGCAAAAAGGTCTGCAACTTAATGCAGCAGCCAACAATGTTTCCTAGTCAAAAAATCTTCCGACGGACCCTCGAGATTCATCCGGAACCCCGTGAATACAAACCAACCATGCAACCCTACCAGAAATGGCATTCCGGACTCAGTGGAATTGACAAAACTCCCAACAGAGATCGTTTTAATGAAAAGTGGGCCCCAAGCCCAAAACCAACTCGAAACTCAAAATTCAAAAATAAGTTCGAAAGCCTCGGGACCCGAATCAAAGGTCCCCCTAGCCCAAAGTCAACATTCCAGAGCTAACGATGCTGACAAAATTTTCATCCGAAGCTGTCTTCTCTGAATATTGACCAAAGTCAACCCTACCAGCCAAACTGACTTGAAAATACACAAAGCAACACAAAACTAAACCGAAAGCACTCAGACCTAAACCAATGGTCCCACTAGACCAAAATCCCCATTCCAAAGCCAACGGAACTGTTGGAATCCGATTCTGAGTGCGTTTATCAAGAAAATTGACCGAAGTCAAAGATTTTCCAACTTTAAGGGCTAAAATATGGAAATAGTCATAACGACCTAACGAACGGCCCAGCCACCAAACCGTCAGTCCCGGCAAGTCATAAATGACTTGTAGCCGCTGAGGGAAAGCTCGAGATGCAGAAAAAAGCATAGAAAGTAGAAAATAACCTGGAGGGTCATTACAGTTGTTGATTCTAGTAGATCGCTTCTCACTATTGCATTCCAGATTTTGGTCAATAAATTTTCCACAACCAAACTTTATCTTGTATTTGTTGCTATCGTCAATAATTTAATCTCTCGCACCATCGATAATATCAAGGTTGTTCTTTTATCTGATACCCCATAGATCATTAAACAGTAAGTGTACACACGCGCGCGTGCTTACACACACACACATATCTATATGACTTACTCTAAGAATCTAATATAAATCAATAATTGAACAAATTTTATTAAATGCATACCTCGTACACAAACATAAAGTCAATTGAATATCTCTACATGAAATTCAAATAATTTTTCTTTTTCTCATCGAGAACTTAGAGTAGTAATTTGACTCTCAAAATTCGAGCACAATCATAGAAATTGAATTTTTTTTGGAGAACATAAACAAAGATGAAAATATGATCTCCAAAGTGGAGGACATGTATATACAGAGAAATAGAGAATGAAATTGAGGGGTGAAAAATTAAAGAACAAAATAAGGGTTTTTATAGTCGGTGAGAAGTGTTTTATAAGATAAAATTTAGAAATCTTGTAAATAATATTCTATATAATATTGATTACATTAGATTTGATCAGAAGTCAAAATCAAACCAAAACTATCAATCTTAAAAACCTACCAAGAATATAATCTTAGTAAAAAAATTATTATCATAAAATAGGTAAATAGGTTATTATTATTAATAAAAATTTTGCTCGGTCAATGTTTAAATACCTTAAAGTGGTTTTCTCCTCTCAATATAAATTATTATGTTAATGACTCAATTTCAGTCCTTATAGTCTATAATATTAATCTTGATTATTTATGTTATTTTGACTCACATTTTAATTATAATATGATCATCTCATAGGTTTGTCTTGATTGAATTATATAATTTTTTTCTTTTTAGGAAAAATATTATATGAGGTTGTCTTTCTATGTAACTGTAAATTAATAAAAGTTATGATAGATTTTTTTAATCTAATGATAGTCCGACAAATTATATTTAGTGCTAATTAATTATTAATAAGTTTTCTTTTGAACCAAAAAATACACTAGTAAGCAATGGATAAAATTATTAGAATAAGAGTTTGTAACACGATTTTTTCAAAAATAGAAAAATATATCGATCATACATAAGAAAATAATAAATAAGTAATTTTGGAGAGATCAAGTTTCCAGTTAAATTTTTTTTTCTTGGGTGATATCAAATTGAGGCTATAATCCAAATGGTCTTTCAATGTCATAAATATTGTCCCACAACTTTCAGCATTTATGCAATGGGTAGCACTTCATCATCTGAAAACCTATATTTAGTTATAGCTAAATAAATTCATGTATATTATATAGTAAATAATGCATTTTAAAATTCCTCACACCATAATCTGTCATTAGCTCTTACTTGATAATGCTTTCCTTATGAATAGAAATGTAATGACACATTCAGGTGTTTTGAGTATTTCGACCCCTATCCCGTAGAAAACCATTCTCGTAGCTTTATATTAAAAGTTTTTACTTGCGGGGATGGGTGACATGTTCTCAAGATGATGGGATACATTTTGGGGAAGAATATCTAATTCTAGGTGTTGGTGTAATTGTAATGACCCTTCCGGTTATTTTCACGTATACATTTTTCTTGAACCGTTAGAGCTTGTTTGTAGTGGCCCGAAGTCATTTAAGGCTTTTCGGGACCGGTATTTTGGTGCCGGGTCCATTTGGTTGGTCGTATGATAAGTTTTGAAGACAAGTAAGTCGGCAAAAGTTATCGTAAGTTTCTTTAATAAATTTTCTGAACTTTCGGTAAAATGTCTCAGTGCTTTTCTCCCAATATATAAAGAGTTAGAAGTCCCCCAAAGTACCAAATCGAAGGTCTACGAGTCTAGTTTCCAACGCACAAAACCTCACGTCCAACTGATCTTGGAGTAAAATGTTATGACTGTTTTACCGCGGACTGTCTGGCAGGAACCGGGTTGCGAACCGGGTCGCGAACCGGGTCGGGTCAAACTCGATTTAAGCCTCAACTTCACGTTTTAAAACACCATTTCAGTTCTGAAACAGTGAGAAAACATAAGGGAGGATTCCAAGAGAGTTCTTGAGTATCAAAATCGTGCGTTGGTGAATTGCGAGCCTAAGTTTGAGAATTTATTAACATCGCGTGTATTTGAAAATATTTTATTTGAAAGTTGAATTTGGTAAAAAGTTATATTATTATTACCTTTTTAATTTTTTTTTAAAGGTTTATGAAAAATATTTTGTTACGATATAATTGTATATGTATTTATTTTATAAGGTTTTTATACATTGTAATATTTTAACGGAGATAGTAAATTTAGTTATGTTAAAATTTATTATTATAATATAGTAGGTTTTGTTTGAAATAATTTTCTATGATTTATGGTATATTTAAAAATTTATATTTATTTTACCACAAACCTATACAATACCCGAGTATGTATATAACGGAATAAAAATATCCTTGGGTGTGTCAACCCCACACCCACGTGGAAGTGGAGGGAGTTGACAACAACCTGTTAATGATGTGGTGAGCTTTTCATATTAGGATTAGTGGCTGCATGTGTGTTCATATGTCAACATTACTTTATCAATTCACAAGATGACTTTGGGTCTAATCAACTGTAGGCAAGGATAAAACTTTGCATATACTTACACCCACGAGTGAGGAAAATTGTGGGAAAGAAATTATATTTTGATGTTATGTTTAATTTCGGAAAGGAAATCAATTATCTACGTCAAGTTATTCAAGCTCGAGTTCAAGTTTGATTTCGTTTCGGAGCTTCTTTTCGGAGAGGTTCGAGCTTGTCATCGGACGACAGGTAGGTTACGGTTTATTTTCCCTAGACTCCGTATATATAAAATAAAATTGTATTAATGGGCATCCTTGGGTTGGTTTATTAGGTTGGTACCACAGACCTTGACCGCTTTATTCATGTCCGCCTACTTTTGTTCCTCCGTTGTTTGTAGTATTTGCCGGTATATTTTATTTACCCTTGGGGTCCTGTGAGGCCTTATTGACTCTGGAACATAGAAGGTGGGAATTTGGGAATGTCCGCGAGTCCCGGGCATAGAAATATCCTTCTAGGCTGGTTATGCTTGCTGAGTAGCTGTGGGCCTGTGCAGGGTCGATAGGTTGATTGTGAGCTGCTGGGCAGCTATTGTGTGTGATCATACCATTTCCATGCATATAAAGAGGTTTTTATCCATGTTTTACTATGGTTTTGGCTTCGAGCCTACTGGCACTATTTTCTAACCTTGCATGGCCCCGGGGGCCTGTTTTTAATGGAAATGATTTGGAAATGGTTTGATTTAACTTGTGAATGTTCCTGGGTAAAAGAAAGTAAAATTATGTTTTAAAACACCAGTTTTACGATTAACGCTAGACTCGGCAGGGCCGGGGTGCTAGTTGAGTTTTCTTGCTACTTGAGATGATTTTTAGCCTCGGTCGGACCTAGCACCTGAGATGACTTTCTACTGTTTAGACCCGGTTATGCCCGGGCACCCTTGGAGGGGTTTTTAAGATATTTTCCTACTACTTTAGTCCTGGACAAGGTCTGGGCATGCATATTCGAGACTGGGTCTCTATCTTGAACCCGGACTTGCTTCCGGACGATATGTTTTGATACTGAGTTTTAGTATGGGGTCAGGGACCTCCATGGACCTTGCCATCCGGGCCAGGGGCTGCGGGCTGTGTGTGCCGGAGGAAGGGTATACGGTGGAGTAGAGGTATACGGGCAGTGTCCTTCCATGGAACCTACCTGCTGGGCCGGATCGGCACCGGAGGAGGTACATACAGAGATACCATTTCACTTGAGATCTTCATGCATCATATCATTCATTGTTTGAGGCTCCACCCTTGTTTGTTGTTTGTTGATTGTACGCTCCGGTAGTATGGGATGCCGGAGGGTTTGTTTTCACTTGTTTGTGTGTTCCTCGTTGTATGGGCGGCCGGGGACTGTAGGTAGACTTTTTCTATTTACTTACAGAATTGTTCTCTATTATGGATAAGTATGAGATTGGTTACTGCTAGACTGTTAGTTTCTGGATTTGAGATTGATATGATTAGTTGAGTTTGATTTATGTCTCTGAGCATGCCTATCATTACTCTTTCTCTCTTCTTCTTACACTTGAGGTTACCGGTATACCATCCATTTCGTAAACTTATTTTGTATACACTGTTATTGCAAGGACCCCAGGTGCGTTATTTCTTACTTCCACCTGTGCCTATGGTGTGTATATTCTGCTTACTGGCCTCACATGTGGTTCTATTGATTTCCCTCTGGGCTAGTTCCTGTGTACCTTTCGTTGATTTCTGTGACTGCTTGCTTCTATTCTGTCTGTTACTACGCTTTTATCTTATATGTGCCTAGTCGGCCTATGATACCTACTGGGTACCTTATGCTTCACATTTGGTGCTCACCCTACCCCCTGTATCTTTGGGTGCAGATCCTAGCGTGGGCCATCGCCGTTAGATCGCTGTGATTCGTGCTTGGAGATCTGTTGGGGACTACTTCAGACTGAGGGTGAGCTCTTGGCGATTAGAGCTTAGCTTTAGTTTATCTTTTGCTTCATGTACTCTATTACCATTCAGAGACATCTGTATATATTGTTTTGGATCGTTTGCACTCCATGTATGTAGTTTTGGCTCTATAATATGATACCAGGTCTTGGGGTTTGGTTTAGTTTCCGCATATGTATATATATATATCCCTATTATCTATTCTTATCGTCTTGTTCCCTTATTTGTTAGATAGTAGCCCATTACTAACTGTCCTGGGCTACGGGAATTGGTTTGCCTACTGGGGGAGGGGGGGTTGTAGGTGCCATCATGACCGAGAAATCGGGTCGTGACAACTTGGTATCAGAGCTTTAGGTTCACCGGTGTCATCGGTATTGGAGCCAATGTCTAGTAGAGTCCTGCGGATCAGGGGGAGACGTCCGTACTCAATCTTTGGGAGGCTACAGTGGCATTTTAGGAATTTGACTCTTTCATTGCTTCTATGTCGTGCGTAGAACCCTTGAAGTTTTTGGAAATCTCATTTGTTCTACTTCATTCTCCCGCAGATGGTTCGTACGAGATCATCGGCATCACGCGGAGATGAGCCTCTCACTCCAGCTAAGGGTCGAGGACACCCTCGAGCAGTGGCACCTGCTAGGGCTGCTAGAGTGGAGATAGAGCGCGAGCGGCATGTGGATCAGGGGGAAGCCCAGGTACCACCAGCTCCAGTGCCAGCTCCAGCGCCAGCTCCAGCGCCAGCTCCAGTACCAGCTCCAGTGCCCACTTCTGTGCCAGCTCCAGCCGCAGCTCAGTCTCCAGATATTCGGGGATTACTATTACATCTTTTGGGTGTGATTGGAGAGCGGCCTTCTGAGGTAGCGCAGACATCCGCTCAGGGGGCAGCCTTGGGTGCACAGAGCTCAGGAGCGCAGCCTGCTACTATGGCTCCCCGTGCGGAGGTCATTCCGGTTCCATCTATTGCACAACCCCTTGCTCCTCGCCCAGTTATGACAGAGTCAGAGCAGAAGGCGTTGGGTAGGTTTTTGAGGTTAGCACCTCCGAGGTTTGCTGGTACATCTGGACAGGATCCACATGACTTTATTACTACCTGTGAGGAGATGTTGCATCATTTGGGTTTGTTGGAGACTCACGGGGTTGGTTATACTACCTATCAGTTGGAGGGCCCATCGAAGTTATGGTGGAGGGCCCAGGTTGCTTGTAGACCACCGTCGTCACCTTCTTTGACCTGGTCTGAGTTTTATGATGCCTTTATGGCCAAGTTCCTACCTCAGAGTGATCATGAGCATCGCAGGGAGCAGTTTACTCACCTTATGCAGGGGTCTACGACTGTCTCAGACTATGAGACCCGTTTTCATCAGCTAGCACCATTTTCGGAGCTAGCACAGATTTGTATGGGGTTTGAGGCCATAGATCAGGCAGCCAGCTGAGATATTGATTGCCAGTGGTCGGTCATTCCAGGCTATTGTAGACTATGCCCGCACTGTGAAGGACTTACAGCGACATGATCAGGGGTCCAGAGATAAGAGGCCTCGGCATCAGGGTGTCTACAGTGGTTCCAGATATGGTGGTAAAGGTCCTGGCCAGTGGAGCCGGAGTTATCATCCACAGCAGTACCAGGGTCAGTCCAGCCGACCGGTTCAGGCTTCCCTTCAGACTTTTGGTAGTACCTAGTTCGAGCAGGGTCAGAGCAGCCATCAGGACTATAGCGGCCAGTCTTCGAGGGGTACACTTTCTAGGGCATCAGGTCGTAGTGGTCATACGAGATCTGCTGGTTCATCTCGACTGAGTAGGCCGTCAGGGGCTTGTTTTACTTGTGATGTGATGGGTCATTTTGCTAGAGATTGCCCTCAGCAGGGTACAGTTCAGTTGGCCAAGCCTTTACGAGCACTTCAGCCTCTGGCTAGAGGGGTGGTCGTCAGAGTAGAGGTGGTGCTCCACGCGGCAGAGCAAGTGGTAGGGATAGCAGTCGGGCAGGTGGAGGTCGTCGTCAGTTTTACGCGGTCCCTAGGAGAACAGAGGCAGAGGCCTCAGATGCTGTGATTACAGGTACGATTTCTGTGTGCCATCAGTCTGCTATGGCTTTATTTGACCCTGGATCCACTTGTTCATATGTATCTGCCTACTTTGTGCCTTGTTTGGGCTTGGCTAGTGAGCCATTATCTGTTCCTGTTTCTGTTTCGACCCCAGTAGGAGATTCTTTAGTAGTGGATCGGATTATGAGATCTTGTATGCTATCTATTGGTGATTCAGAGACTTGGGGTGATTTGATGATTCTAGATATGCTAGATTTTGATGTGATACTGGGCATGGACTGGTTATCCCCCCACCGTGTGGTTTTGGATTGTTATGCCAAGACCATTACCATAGCTTGTGCCCGGTGTTCCCCGGATTGTGTGGCAGGGTGTCTAGTAGCGAGGCACCATCTGGGATCATCTCTTGTCTTCGAGCTAAGAAGTTGATTTCCCGTGGGTGTTTAGCTTATCTAGCATATGTCCGAGATGTTAGTGCTGACCCCACTTCTCCTGAGTCTGTTCCTGTGGTTAGAGACTTCCTCGATGTGTTTCCTACCGACCGTCCAGGTCTTCCACCTGAGAGAGATATTGATTTTTCTATTGAGTTGGAGCCGGGCACTAGGCCTATTTCTATTTCTCCTTACCGTATGGCTCCTGCTGAGTTGAGGGAGCTTAAAGAGCAGCTCCAGGATCTGTTAGCTAAGGGTTTTATTAGACCTAGTGTGTCACCTTGGGGTGCTCCTGTTCTCTTCGTGAAGAAGAAGGATGGGTCGATGCGCATGTGTATTGATTATCGGCAGCTGAATAGGGGTGACAGTGAAGAATAGGTATCCGATGCCGAGGATTGATGATTTGTTTGACCAGCTTCAGGGTTCAGTCGTATTTTCGAAGATTGATTTGAGGTCTGGCTACCATCAGTTGAAGATTAGGGCGGAGGACATCCCTAAGACAGCATTCAGGACACGTTATGGCCATTATGAGTTCCTGGTGATGTCTTTTGGGTTGACTAATGCCCCCGCAGCCTTTATGAACTTGATGCACAGGGTTCTTGGCCCGTATTTGGACTCATTTGTGATATTTTTTATAG
>QJPP01006021.1:0-26779 GCA_003996215.1 Jaltomata sinuosa | reverse complement strand
CCTTAGCGAGTCCGAGTGATTTCAGGCACGAACTTCGGGCAGCTCGAGACAGGCATAAGAGTTATGCTGATTGTCGGCTTCGTGCCTTGGAGTTTAGTGTCGGTGACTTGGTGTTTCTCCGTGTATCGCCCATGAAGGGCGTGATGAGATTTGGTAGGCGGGGCAAGCTTAGCCCCAGGTACATTGGGCCGTTTGAGATTCTTCAGAGGGTTAGTAGCGTTGCCTATCAGCTAGCCTTGCCTCCGATGTTTTCAGCTATACATCCTGTATTTCATGTTTCGATGTTGCGTCGGTATGTCCCAGATGAGTCTCATGTGTTACAGTGGGATTCAGTTCAGTTGGGTGAGGGTTTAGCCTTTGTTGAGGAGCCGACAACTATTTTGGCCAGAGATGTCAGGAGATTGAGGTCTCGAGAGATCCCAGTTGTTAAGGTTCAGTGGAGGCACCGTCCAGTCAAGGAGGCTACCTGGGAGACCAAGAGAGATATGCGGGCCCAGTATCCACAGCTGTTTGAGCCTTCAGGTACCCCCTTGACCTTGACTTTCGAGGACGAAAGTCCTTTTTAGTAGTGGATGATGTAATGACCCTTCCGGTCATTTCCATGTATACGTTTTCCTTGAACCGTTAGAGCTTGTTTATAGTGGCCCCAAGTCATTTAAGGCTTGTCGGGACCGGTATTTCGGTGCCGGGTCCATTTGTTTGGCCGTATGATAAGTTTTGAAGCCAAGCAAGTCGGCAAAAGTAATCGTAAGTTTCTTTAATAAATTTTCTGAACTTTGGGTAAAATGTCTCAGGGATTTTCTCCCAATATATAAAGAGTTAGAAGTCCCCCAAAATACCAAATCGAAGGTCTACGAGTCTAGTTTCCAACGCACAAAACCTCACATCCAACTGATCGCGGAGTAAAACGTTATGACTGTTTTACCCCGGATTGTCTGGCAGAAAACGGGTTGCGAACCGGGTCGGGTCGAACTCGATTTAAGCCTCAACTTCACGTTTTAAAATGTCATTTCAGTTCCGAAACAGTGAGAAAACATAAGGGAGGGTTCCAAGAGAGTTCTTTAGTATCTAAATCGTGTGATGGTGAGTTGCAAACTTAAATTTAAGAATTTTATTAACATCGCGTGTATTTGAAAATATTTTATTTGAAAGTGGAATTTGGTAAAAGGTTATATTATTATTACCTTTTTAAAATATTTTAAAAGTTTACAAAAAATATTTTGTTACGATATAATTGTATATGTATTTACTTTATAAGTTTTTTATACACCGTAATATTTTAACGGAGATAGTAAATTTAGTTATGTCGAAAATTATTATTATAATATAGTAGGTTTTATTTGAAATGATTTTCTATTAATTATGGTATATTCAAAAAGTTATATTTATTTTACCATGAAATTATATAATACCCGAGTATATACATAACGGGATAAAAACATTTTTAGTACTGCCACCTCCACTCCACGTGGAGGTGGAGGGAGTGGCCAGCAATCCACTAACTATAGTGGTGTCATTCCAATTATAGCATATCTACCTAACTTATTTGTTGTATATATATTGTGAAGGATTTTAAGAATGTGTAGTAACATATTCTCTTTAGCTTCTGCATCGTGAGTTTGAATTGGCTTATGAAAATAAATCCAATATACTTTCTGTAATCTACGCACGCCAACCGTGAAGGAAATTTTTAGTGGAAAATATATTTTGATTAACTCCGTCAAGTTATTCAAGCCCAAATCCGATTCTGATTTAGTTTTGGATTTTCTCGGAGTGGTTCGAGCTTGGACATCATCTTAGCAGCTTGTCATCGGATGACAGGTAGGTTACGGTTTAATTTTCCTAGACTCCGCATATATAAAATAAAATTGTATTAATGGGCATCCTTGGGTTGGTTTATTAGGTTGGTACCACAGACCTCGACCGCTTTATTCATGTCCGCCTATTTTTGTTCCTCCGTTGCTTGTAGTATTTGCCGATATATTTTATTTACCCTTGTGGTCCTGTGAGGCCTTGTTGACTCTGAAACATAGAAGGTGGGATTTTGGGAATGTCCGCGAGTCCCGGGCATAGAATTATCCTTCTAGGCTGGTTATGCTTGCTGAGTAGCTGTGGGCCTGTGCAGGGTCGATAGGTTGATTGTGAGCTGCTGGCAGCTATTGTGTTTGATCATACCATTTTCATGCATAAAAAGAGGTTTTATACAGGTTTTACTATGGTTTGGGCTTCGGGCCTACTGGCACCATTTTCTAAACCTTGCATGGCCCGGGGGGCCCGTTTTGATGGAAATAATTTGGAAATGGTTTGATTTAACTTGTGAATTTCCTGGGTAAAAGAAAGTAAAATTATGTTTTAAATCATCAGTTTTACGATTAATGCTAGACTCGGCAGGGCCGGGGTGCTAGTTGAGTTTTCTTGCTACTTGAGATAATTTTTAGCCTCGGTCGGATCGAGCACCTGAGATGACTTTTTACTGTTTAGACCTGGATATTCCCGGGCACCCTTGGAGGGGTTTTTGAGATATTTTCCTACTACTTTAGTCCTGGACAGGGTCTGGGCATGCATATTCGAGACTGGGCCTCTATCTTGATACCGGACTTGTTTTCGGACGACATGTTTGATACTGAGTTTTAGTATGGGGTCTGGGACCTCCATGGACCTTGCCATCCGGGCCAGGGGCTTCGGGCTGCGTGTGCCAGAGGAGGGGTATACGGCGGAGTAGAGGTATACGGGCAGTGTCCTTCCATGGAACCTACCTGCTGGGCCGGATCGGCGGCGGAGGAGGTACATACAGAGATACCATTTCACTTGAGACCTTCATGCATCATATCATTCATAGTTTGAGGCTCCACCCTTGTTTGTTGTTTGTTGATTGTACGCTCCGGTAGTATGGGATGCCGGAGGGTTTGTTTTCACTTGTTTGTGTTCCTCGGTTGTATGGGCGGCCGAGGGACTATAGGTAGACTCTTTCTATTTACTTGTAGAATTGTTCCCTGTTACGGTTAATTATGAAATTGGTTACTGCTAGACTGTTAGTTGCTGGATTGAGATTGATATTATTACTTGGGCTTGATTCATGTCTCTAATCATGTCTATCATTACTCTTCTCTCTTCTTCTTACACTTGAGGTTACCGTTATACCGTCTATTTCATAAACTTATTTTGTATACACTATTGTTGCAAGGACCCCAGGTGCGTTGTTTCTTACTTTCACCTGTGCCTATGGTGTGTATATTCTGCTTACTAGCCTCACATGTGGTTCTGTTGATTTTCCTCTGGGCTAGTTCCTGTGTACCTTTCATTGATTTCTGTGACTGCTTGCTTCTATTCTGTCTATTACTACGCGTTTATCTTATATGTGCCCAGTCGGCCTATGATACCTACTGGGTACCTTATGCTTCGCATTTGGTGCTCACCCCTACCCCCCTGCATCTTTGGGTGCAGATCCTAGCGTGGGCCATCGCCGTTAGATCACTGTGATTCGTGCTTGGAGATATGTTGGGGACTACTTCAGACTGAGGGTGAGCTCTTGGCGATCAGAGCTTAGCTTTAGTTTATCTTTTGCTTCATGTACTCTATTACCATTCAGAGACGTCTGTATATATTGTTTGGATCGTTTGCACTCCATGTATGTAGTTTTGGCTCTATACTATGATACCAGGTCTTGGAGTTTGGTTTAGTTTCCGCACATGTATATATTTATAGTCCTTTTATCTGTTCTCTTCGTCTTGTTCTCTTATTTGTTAGATAGTAGCCCATTACTAACTGTCCTGGGCTACGGGGATTGGTTCACCTACCGGGGGTTGTAGGTGCGATCATGACTGAGAAATCGGGTCGTGACAGATATCTAGGATTGAACATTTAGAAAATTGACATTTTATTAAAATATGTGGACATGATCAAGACATACAGGAATTAATTAAGTCCTATAAGCATAATATCTAGTGGTTTTAACATGCATACCTAAATTTTACTAATTTTAAACATGCTGAAACTGGTTGTCTGTGGGCCTGAATTTACTGATTTTAAACATGCTGGAACTGATTTTAATATGCTAAAACTGGTTTATACATGTTGAGACTGGTTTTAAAAACATGCTTTCATTTTAATATGCTAAAACTGGTTTAAACATGCTGAGACTGTAATTAACGTGCTGAAACTGATTTAGAATCCAAAACATTAACTGATTTATTTAAAAATGCTGAAACTGATTTTAACATCCAAAACGATTGTCAAATAATTGAGAATGCCAAAATGGATTTGACTTATAGGCGTGATTTCTGATTTTAACAAACGAAGCAGATTTTAAAATCTAAAACATGTCTTCTAACAAACGATGTTAATACAACTCTTATAGGCATAATTTCTAACAAATGAGATTAATAGAAATTCTATATGCATGATTTATACGATTTACAATTAAAGCAAGTAGAACGTAGTTTGCCCCTCCCCCATAGCAGTTCCCCTAAATTTCATTTATTTATCCGAGTTTATACAAGAAATATTACAGATCAAATAAATGAATGAGAAAGGAAATAAAAAGAATCCAAGTCTTAGGAGACTCCCAAATCCCGGGAAACTCTTCACAATTCCCAAACGGCTTTGCTAGCAACTAACCTGTCAAAAATAAGCATACAAAATCTAGAGGGGCTTATAACGACTCCTAATACTGGTCCTTAACATGGTAAAGTTTCATGAGAACCTCAAGGGTCCTAGGCATTGCCCATGTCAAGGTATAGGATATCGTTTAAGGCTCTCTGTTCCATACAACATATACCGATACAACACAAAGGGAATTCATGGCGATCACATACATAACCAACAAATAATAGCAGCCTGTATCACGTAATCAAATAGGCAGAAATTAACATCTTCAAACCCCTATAGTCATGTTTTCTATCATGTTCATAAATTATATAAATGAATTAAAGGACATACCAGTTTGCAGTAAATAATAGAAGAAATTCGAGACCCAACACTTAGCAATCAACAATTTTGTTCACAGTAGAGAGCTTTTTAACAATATGAGAGTAGTCAATATGAGTGTCCAGTCTGAGTCCCCAAATAATTAAAAGGCTGACTGCTTTTATAATGAAAGATAGGAGCCGTTTGGTAAAGGAAAGAGATGAATCAGAATAGTAAATCAAGGGAGCCTTTTCCTTAATAGATTGGTAGAATCAATTAGTAAAACAAATCATGCCAGACTACCATAATTAAGAGAGCAACTCAAGCTGTATAGGAATAACAAGGAACCAAATAAGCAAATCTTTACCTTAACTACCACACAGAATCAATTAGCATATGAACAAGGTTTGACTTTATCATAAATAACCAATATCCAAGTTATTACTACCAAAATCTTTTTCCCAAAATTAAGTAATTGAATCAATTATGGAGCAGATAGATCAACACTTTACCATAATTGTCTAAGTACAAAGGCTACTTTAATCCACAAAAGGGAGGGAATCACCCAAAGGGATGAACATATGTTGTGGTCAATCAATTACACATCCTAATTTACCAAGAACAGTAAGTATCAAAGCTGTTATAATCCATATAAGGCAATGAGATTCAAACATGCTGAAGGCGATCAACATGGGTCGGAATCTATTAAAACAAATTGCACCCAAGGCTGTCCATATTCGATTTCCAGTAGAGCAACCAAATTGAAGTTACCCAAATTCGTATAAATAAGCAAATATCAAGGCTATCTTATTTGTATGAGGAAAGGAAAATATAAATCAGGAACAAAATTATAAGCAGAGGCTAGAAGTGACAGTTCATGACAAATCTGAGTTTTCACGTATGACGGTCCACAGGGAAAGATTAACACAAAATCATAAGATTCAAACACAAATTCGCACCCAAATCTTAACAATTTCACATCTAATAATCTGATGACGGAGCAAGAATATGACAAAATTAAACCAAGAAAGAAACCAAACTAGAAATGGATTCGTGATATCTCGTAGGAATCCAAAACCTCAACGACGATCAAAATGACAGATCTGATTTCACAAACCTCTCAGTCAAAAAGTGTTCATCTGCGAAAATCCATGAAAAGATGTGCATGACGCCTCCTCCATTTATATTCTCTGCAATTTACTGGAGAAAAAGAGAGCACGGGCATGGCATTTGGTGTGTTCTTACTGGTGGTTCTCATCCTGATTTCACTGGTGACAGAGAATATGGTTTCGGCATCAGTGTGGTGGGTTTCACCGGAGGATGATGGGACGAGCAGCGTAGCGACGTCCGCCGCTCGTCAGCGATGGGGGAAGAGAGAGGACTTAGGGGTGAGGTTTTCACCGGGGGTGGTTGTTTGGTAGTGATAGAAGAGTGTCCATTTTTGGGGTTTGGTGGCTGATGGAAGAAGCGAAGCGGCGGCAGTGGGTCACCGCCCATCGGCGTAGGAGAAGAGAGAGGAGATGGAGAGCAAGGAGAAGGGGAGGGTGGTTTGCCGGACCGCCGAGGTTAACCGCTTGCCAGCGGCGATGGTGGCGGCGGTGAAGAGGGAGAAAGAGAGGAGAGTGAGATGGAGGGTGGCGGCTGGTGGGTGTAAAGTGAATGAGAGTTAGGTTTAGGGTGTGAGTAATTAAAAAGGAAGGGATGAGGGGTTTAATCTCAGCCGTTGATCATTTTAGATCAACGGTTGATATTTGATTATGAATATGGATGGGTTCTGGAGCGGGTCAGACGGTTCAGTGGGTACCCGAATTGGAATTGAAATGGAGCATTTAAAATTGAGTCCAAATTGACTCAATTTTAGGCTAGAATTGAAATAAATTAGATAAAAGGAGGCTAGAGTTTAAATAAATTGGGAATGAAATTGAAATTGGGCTGCTATTTAATAAATAAAATACTACATATATAATTTAATGGGTAAAATAATAACTAACGATAATTATCAGACAAAAAAAATATTATTTAAATTCCTAAATTTATGACATGTAATATTATACTGAATTTATGATAAAATAATAATAATAAGAAATGACTTATACATTTATAAATTATATACGAATTTAAAAAAGTGTCAAGATGACGATAAAAGACGCAATTTATTTAGTAAGTAAAAGTAATATGCGAGGAAAATTAAGCTTTAAAAAATAAGAATAACTAGTAAAATAATAGCCCAAGAAAGGTTTAGGGAGGTCAAAATTGGGTGTCAACAACGCGATATTAGATAAAAATATGTTAAATGCCAATCTTGGCATAATAATGACATCGTCTCACGCGATGTTGGATATAAATATGCTAGATGCCAGACTTGGCATAACAATGATAATATCCTTAAAGTTAGACTCTGTCGTCTCACACGATATCAGATATAAATATTCTGAATGCCAGACTTGGCATAATAATAGGGAACAAATACATCTTCAACATCAGGCTCCACCATCTCACACGATGTTGGATATAAATATGCTAGATACCAAACTTGGCATAACAATGATAATATCCTCAATGTTAGACTCTGCTGTCTTACGCGATATCAAATATAAATATATTGAATGCAAGACATGGCATAATAATAATGAAGCAAAGATATCCTCAACGTCAGACTCTACCATCTCACGCGATATCGGATATAAATGTTTTTGAGTTGATCCTGCACAACAAGTGCGACTTAGGAATGCCTCTGAATGTCATCCTCTTTGAAACCGGTTAGTAGAGGGATATAATCTTCACAGCAAATGTGTATCTGCAGTATTTGATGATGATGGTCCTCGCGACATGGTCCTTTTGACATGGTCCTCTCGACATGGTCCTTTTGAAATGCAAATATGATAATAATGTGGATGATCGTGCAATGGCATGCGTAGCAGTTGAAAAAAATATCACCTTTGATCTTTAGGTCATTATGTTGACTCCCTTGTGTGTACCTGTGCTCAAGGCAAACGATTAGTAGACACAGTGTTGCTCTTACTAGCGACCACAGTCAAACTGGAAAAACTTTAAAGGTGACGTTTATGAAGTTAATCAAGACAACTTTCATTTCAAATATGAATGAAATAGTCGTGCCCATTTCTGGGGACAGCCTCAAATACCATTCTCGAACATCGTTTGTTCGTGATTATTTCTGAGTTTCTAGGGATTGGCGGAGGACGCCACCGATCTCTCATTTGGTATCCTGATTTGAAGTTGACCAATATGTTCTGATCTGCTTAGGGACTTGAGGATGCTGTCAATATCTCTTTATCTAATAGTTGTTGCGAACTATAAGATAATTTGTCCGCTCTAGGAGTTTTGCTTCTTTTGGCTTCTTCCCACTGTTTTGGCTTTTCTTGCCAAATGTTGGGGCATCTGGCCTCGTTGCATTTCTTTTGAACGCATTGGATAACGAGGGATTGATTTCGAACATACTTTCTAGGACAACCTGTATCCACAAAAAAATTATTAGTTTTTGGTGAAACTGATCTGTGTTGACCTCCTTCGATCTTCTGCTCCTTGCTTTGTCTTTTCTGGGTACTTTCCACTCTTGGGTACTCATCGTTCTCGACTCCCTGGGTCACGGTAGACATAAGACAAAATCAAATTATAAAGGAGTAAAACTAATCTTTTGTAAACATTTTTCAAACAAGTTCTTTGGAAAACAAAGATTTGAAAAAAACTGATAGATTAGAAAGGTCTTTGCCCATCATGTCATGTGTTATATTAACGACTGTCCTTTACTCGAGGCTTTGAAATTTCTGACATACTGATGTGCCGCCATTTTACGGCACTTTCGACTCCTTTTAACTAAGAACAATCATACGTTTTCAAGCAACAGTCGTCGTTTTTGATGTTTTTATGTTATATTTGTAGGAAATGGAGACAAACATAGAAACGAAAGGAAATACGCAAAAAAGAGCATTCTGGATAAGAGTGACGGTTCAGGTGACGGTCCGTCAAGGGTGTGACGGTCTGTCACCCAAACCGTCACACCAAGGCAGCAAGTGAGGCAGTCCACCGCATAAGGGTGACGGTCGACGGTCCAGGCGACGGTCCGTCAACCCTGTGACGGTCCGTCAGCCTGGCCGTCACACTTAGGCAGTCCGCGACGCGGAATCCGAGCATTTTTGGGATTGGTTTCCTAGACTCCTATAAATACCCTATGTTAGTTTTATTTTAATTATTCATTCACTATACAATAGTTCTCCCAATAGTTTTAGGAGTTTTTTTGAGCGAGTTTTGAGAGAGGAAACGCGCTACACACGGTTTCCTTCTCCTCAAGCTTGTTCTTGAATCGTTCTTGGGATCTTGGTTTTTCTTGTTCTTGGATAATTGAAGATTGTTTTCACTATATTGTAAGAATCCATTCTCTTTATTATGAATACAATTCTCTTCTCTTTTCTTTATAGCATGATTAACTAAACCTCCCACAACTAGGGTTGTGGGAGCCATGGCAAACATAGCGATATAGATTCCGGGTAGCGTTGGGTTCAATATATGTATTGTCACGTTGTTAATCATTCATTATTTAACGTTTTCTAGTGGTTGCAAACATTAGAACATGCCTAGGTTTAAGTTTGCTTGAGTAAAGAGATTAAAACCGGGAAACTTGATTAACAACAAGGATTCGAGACTACTAACTCTCGTCTAATGATTAATGTTGTAACTAGATTAATCTACTTGATGTTTAGGATTGAAATCTAAAAAGCACATCTTTTCGAGGTCGAGAGAATAGAAAAGAAAATTTGTCTATTTGGTTGAGAAACGTTTAGACGATACCATTACTTCAATCACATCGTGACACGTATATAAAAAGAACCCGATTAAGCCTAGAATCGACATTGTTACTAACGCCATGGTAAACACTTCCCTAGTTCATTCTCCTATTGATTATCATTCATACGTTAATTGTTCGTTTTGTTCACGCATTGCTTACACAAAACCCCCCTATTTACCGGAAACTATTGACGACTAGTCACATACTTCACTAAAGGCTTAATCTTCACCATATTCTCTGTGGGATTCGACCCCAACCTTTGTTGGGTTCTATATTTGACTACGACCGCTTACGCTTCTTTAATTAGAGGTGTAGTTTGGGCGTTATCACATACTACTGGCAGACTCTAGAGATCCTTTGTTATTCTAGCTGGGGTGTTCAGAAATGTTTTTCCGAGAAATTTGTCACAGCCGGGGATCCATCCACCTCGGACTGGGGATTTTGAAGTAGACTCTGATCTCTTGGTGCTGGGGAACTTTTCAGAGTTTAATTCTGAACTCTTGAATGAAGCTTGGTGGAAATTTTGAGGTCTTCCTCAAAATTTCTGCCCCAACTAAAGGTTTTATGATGAATCTCACTCTATTGGCAAGAGACTTGACACTCTGTGGGGATTATGAGATTCTTTATTGAGATTCACTTCAGTTTCTCTTCAGTACATTCTGCATTCTGACTTGTTGGAGAACGATCCTTCGCCTTCTGAATTTCCGAGATTCCTTTCTTGAAAATTCTGCCCCAATTTCCATTCCCTGGGTAATATGACCGAGCCGTTGTGGTGCCTACCTATACCGTTGAGGCAGGAATCAGGTTAAACGTAGTTCCGGACTACCCTCTGCAGCTCCATCTTCAGCAGCTCCTCAATCTTTCATTTCGAAAATCAAATTTGACACTCATAGTGGGAGAATGTTAGAAACAATTAAAGGGATGACCGAGGCTGACAAAGGCTGCCTACGTATCTCATTCTTGAGAATTCAGGTAGAACATAGTTCAAGATAGGAAAGGGAAAGATAGATTTTACTAAGGTGTTGACCTAAGTTGATACAGGCCGCCTACGTATCTCATTCTTGAGAATTCAGATCAGACGTAGTTCGTACAAAGAGGATAGGGAATTTTAAGTGATTACAATTTGAAAAATGCGATTACAAGGAAAGAAAGAAGACCATTTTTAGGCATAGTATCTCTTCACAGCACCAGAGTTGATCGGCTCGGGCCATACTTGACTGTCTATCTTGGATAGAATCAAAGCTCTTACCGATAATAATTTTTGGATGACATACGACCCTTGCCAATTAGGTGCAAACTTTTCTTTGTCTCATGGGAGGGAAGGATTAACTGTCCATTCCCTGGATTGATTGATCAATAAATTTTGGGAGATGATGTTTGTGCTCATTTTCATCCTATTATTGTAGGTCCAGTCAAAGATGTTGATGTATGGCTTAAGAAGACTGATACGTTCTTTCTTTTGTTCTTTTGTGTCATGACCCGATTTCTCGGTCATGATGGCACCTACAACCCCCCAGTAGGCGAACCAATTCCCGTAGCCCAGGATAGTTAGTAATGGGCTACTATCTAACAAATAAGCGGAAGAATAGTTTAATAAGCAAAAGTAAGAGAGTAAGATGAGGAGAATAGATAACAGGAGTATATATATACATATGCGGAAACTAAACCAAACCCCAAGACCTGGTATCATAGTATAGAGCCAAAACTACATATATGGAGTGCAAACGATCCAAAACAATATATACAGATGTCTTTGAATGGTAATAGAGTACATGAAGCAAATGATAAACTAAAGCTAAGCTCCGATCGCCAAGAGCTCACCCTCAGTCTGAAGTAGTCTCCAACAGATCTCCAAGCACGAATCACAGCGATCTAAAAGCGATGGCCCACGCTAGGATCTGCACCCAAAGATGCAAGGGGGTAGGGTGAGCACCAAATGCGAAGCATAAGGTAACCAGTAGGTATAATAGGCCGACTGGGAACATATAAGATAAAAGCGTAGTAACAGACAGAATAGAAGCAAGTAGTCACATAAATCAACAAAAGGTACACAGGAACTAGCCCAGAGGGAAGTCAACAGGAGCACATGTGAGGCCAACAAGCAAAATATATACACCATAGGCACAGGTGAAAGTAAGAAACAACGCACCTGGGGTCCTTGCAATAACAGTGTATATATAATAAGTTTAGGAATGGACGGTATACCGGTAACCTCAAGTGTAAGAAGAGGGAAAGAGTAATGATAGGCAGGCTTAGAGATATGAATCAAACTCAACCAATCATATTAATCTCAAATCCAGAAAATAACAGTCTAGCAGTAACCAATTTCATACTTAACCGTAACAGGGAACAATTCTGTAAGTAAATAGCAAGAGTCTACCTATAGTCCCCCGGCCTCCCATACAACCGAGGAACACAAACAAGTGAAAACAAACCCTCTGGCATCCCATACTACCGGAGCGTATAATCAATAAACAAAAACAATGGTGGAACCTCAAACACTGAATGATATGATGCATGAAGATCTCAAGTGAAATGGTATCTCTGTATGTACCTCCTCCGGTGCCGATCCGGCCCAGCAGGTAGGTTCCATGGAAGGACACTGCCCGTATACCTCTACTCCACCGTATACCCTCCCTCCGGTACACGCAGCCTGCAGCCCCAGGCCCGGATGGCAAGGTCTATGGAGGTCCTTGACCCCATACTAAAACTCAGTATCAAAACATGTCATCCAGAAGCAAGTCCGGGTTCAAGATAGAGACCCAGTCTCTAATATGCATGCCCAAACCCTGTCCGGGACTAAAGTAGTAGGAAAATATCTCAAAAACTCCTCCAAGGGTGCCCGGGCATAACGGGGTCTAAACAGTAGAAAGTCGTCTCAGGTGCTCGGTCCGACCGAGGCTAAAATTATCTCAAGTAGCAAGAAAACTGAACTAGCACCCCGGCCCTGCCGAGTCTAGCGTTAATCGTAAAACTGGTGATTTAAAACATAATTTTACTTTCTTTTACCCAGGAATATTCACAAGTTAAATCAAACCATTTCCAAATCATTTCCATCAAAAACAGGCCCCCGGGGCCATGCAAGGTTTAGAAAATAGTGCCAGTAGACCCCAAGCCAAACCGTAGTAAAACATGGATAAAACCTCTTTAAATGCATGGAAATGGTATGATCAAACACAATAGCTGTCCAGCAGCTCACAACCAACCTATCGACCCTGCACAAGCCCATAGCTACTCAACAAGCATAACCAGCCTAGAAGGATAATTCTATGCCCGGGACTCGCGGACATTCCCAAAATCCCACCTTCTATGTTCCAGAGTCAACAAGGCCTCACAGGACCACAAGGGTGAATAAAATATATCGGCAAGTACTACAAGAAACGGAGGAACAAAAGTAGGCGGACATGAATAAAGCGGTCGAGGTCTGTGGTACCAACCTAATAACCCAATCCAAGGATGGTAGCTAGTACAATTTTATCCGATATATGCTAAATCTAGGGATTTTAAACCATAACCTACCTGTCGTCCGATGACAAGCTCAAACCTCTATGAAAAGCTCCGAAATGAAATTAACTCGAATTCGGGCTTGAATAAGTTGACGTAGATAATCGATTTTCATTTGAGAATCAACTATAGCTTCAAAACATGCTTTCTTCCACAAAATCCTTCCAGCAATCTGCTCGCATATATGTACTATAGCCTATGCTAAAGTTTTGGATGGAAAAAAAAATAGAAGTTTGTAGTAAAAAGGAACAGCAACATATGTTCTACTTTCCTCATAACCAGATGAACAATACATAGTGCATAATATATACATATACGTGTGTGGGCCAATTGGTTTCTTTGATTACTTTTTATCATTATTTTTAACTACTAAATCCTTAGTCCTAATATCATCTAGGTGTCAATGGACTATATACACAACATGCTGCCCCTTCCTCTCTAGTTACACGTGGTGGTGGTCAACACCACCCATTTCCTTATCCGTTTAATCTTAGGTGGAGTCTATAGCATGTATGCACTCGAGTATTGCATAAGTTCGTGGTAAAATAAATATAACTTTTTGAATATATCATAATTCATAGAAAATTATTTCAAACAAAACCTACTATATTATAATAATAATTTTTAACATAACTAAATTTACTATCTCCGTTAAAATAATACAATGTATAAAACCTTATAAAATAAATACATACACAATTATGTCATAACAAAAGTATTTTTCATACACATTAAAATACTTTAAAAAGGTAATAAAAAAATATAACTTTAAAATAAAATATTTTCAAATATACGCGCGATGCTAATAAAATTCTTAAATTTAGGTTTGCAATTCACCATCGCACGATTTTGATACTCAAGAACTCTCTTGGAACCCTCCCTTATGTTTTCTCACTGTTCCAGAACTGAAATGGCGTTTTAAAATGTGAAGTTGAGGCTTTAAATCGATCTTGACCCGACCCGGTTCGCGACCCAGTTTCTGCTAGACAGTCCGCGGTAAAACAGTCATAACTTTTTACTCCGAGATCAGTTGGATGTGAGGTTTTGTGCATTGGAAACCTGACTCGTAGACCTTCGATTTGGTATTTTGGGGGACTTCTAACTCTTTATATATTGATATAAAAGCTCTGAGACATTTTACCCAAAGTTCAGAAAATTTATTAAAGAAACTTACGATAACTTTTGACGACTTGCTTGACTTCAAAACTTATCATACGACCAAACAAATGGCCCCGGCACCAAACTACCGGTCCCGACAAGCCTTAAATGACTTGGGGCCGCTACAAACAAGCTCTAACGGTACAAGGAAAACATATATGTGGAAATAACCGGAAGGATCATTACATCATCCACTACTAAAAAGGATTTTTTTCCTCGAAAGTCAAGGTCAAGGGGGTACCTGAAGGCTCAAACAGCTGCGGATACTGAGCCCGCATATCTCTCTCGGTCTCCCAGGTAGCCTCCTCCACTGAACCTTAACAACCGGGATCTCTCGAGACCTCAATCTCCTGACATCTCTGGCCAAAATAGCCGCCGGCTCCTCAACAAAGGATAAACCCTCACCCAACTGAACTGAATCCCACTGCAACACATGAGACTCATCTGGGACATACCGACGTAACATCGAAACATGAAATACAGGATGTATAGCTGAAAACATCGGAGGCAAGGCTAACTGATAGGCAACGCTACCAACCCCTTGAAGAATCTCAAACGGCCCAATGTACCTGGGGCTAAGCTTTCCCCGCCTACCAAATCTCATCACGCCCTTCATGGGCGATACACGGAGAAACACCAGGTCACCGACACTAAACTCTAAGGCATGAAGCCTACGATCAGCATAAATCTTCTGCCTGCTCTGAGCTGCCCGAAGTCTGTCCTGAATCGCTCGAACCTGATCTAAGGAATCTCGAAGCAAATCTGTGCTCTGTGGCCTAGAACTAAAACCATCAAACCAACCTACCGGTGATCTGCAATGCCTTCCATACAAAGCCTCAAAAGGTGCCATGTCGATACTCAAATGGAAACTGTTATTATAAGCAAACTTTGCCAAGGGAACAAACTGATCCCAAGAACCTCCAAAGTCAAGAATACAGGCCCGAAGCATGTCTTCCAGAATCTGAATGGTCCTCTCAGACTGGCCATCTGTCTGAGGGTGGAAAGCGGTACTAAGATGAACCTTTGTACCCAAATCTCGCTGAGTAGCCCTCCAGAACTGAGATGTGAACTGAGTGCCGCGGTCTGAAATGATAGAAGCTGGGACCCCGTGCAACCGAACAATCTCACGAAGGTAGATCTGAGCTAACCTCTCTGCGCCATAAGAAGTCTGAACCGGCAAGAAATGTGCTGACTTAGTCAGCCTATCAACAATCACCCATATGGAAATCAACCCATGAGAAGTACGAGGCAAACCAACAACAAAGTCCATAGTAATCCCTTCCCAACTTCCACTCAGGAATGGGAAGTCGCTGCTGCATCAAACCACCAGGTCTCATGTGCTCGAACTTAACCTGCTGACATCTCAAGCACCGAGATACGAAATCCGCTATATCCCGCTTCATACCACTCCACCAGTAAAGCTGCCTCAAGTCTCTATACATCTTTGCTGTGCCAGGGTGAATGGAGTATCTAGTACAATGTGCCTCATGAAGTATCAACTGAATCAAATCACTAATCCTCGGAACACAAAGGCGACTATCGAACCTCAGAACCCCATCTGAATATAGAGTAGCTCGACGGGTCTCACCCTGAACAACCCAATCACGAAGGTCACACAATTGTTGATCCTCAAACTGACGGCTCTGAATCTGAACAATCAAAGTAGAACGAACCACGACACTGGCGAGAACTCTGCTAGGATCCGACAAGTCAAGCCTAACCAAACGGTTAGCCAAGGACTGGATGTCCAAGGCCAACGGTTGCTCTGAAACTGAAAGAGAAGATAGGCTACCCATACTCACTGTCTTCCGACTCAAGGCATCCACTACCACGTTTGCCTTGCCCAGATGATACAGAATAGTGAAGTCATAGTCCTTCAGTAACTCGACCCACCTCCTCTGTCTCGAGTTCAACTATCGCTGACTCGTGATATACTGAAGACTATGGTGATCGGTGAAGATCTCACAGTGAACTCCATATAGGTAATGCCTCCAAATCTTGAGCGCGAAAACTACCGCCGCCAACTCTAAGTCATGAGTGGGGTAGTTGCGCTCGTGAACCTTCAGTTGCCTCGACGCATATGCTATTACTCGACCCTGCTGCATCAACACACAACCAAGACCAACCCCAGAAGCATCACAATACATGGAGAAGCTCTGACCCTCAACCGGCAAAGTCAAAACTGGAGTTGAAGTCAACAAGGCCTTAAGCCTCTAGAAGCTATCCTCACACTGATCCGACCACTGAAATGGGACATCCTTCCTAGTCAGCATAGTCAAGGGTGCTGCTATGGAAGAAAATCCCTCAACGAACCGTCTGTAGTAACCTGCTAACCCAATAAAGCTGCGGACCTCAGTAGCAGTAGTAAGTCTAGGCCAATCACAAACCGCAGAAATCTTTCCCGGGTCAACCCTAATCCCATCCTTAGACACCACGTGCCCTAGGAATGCAACTGACTCAAGCCAAAACTCGTACTTTGAGAACTTGGCATAAAGCCGATGATCTCTCAAAGTCTGGAGTATAACCCTCAAGTGCTGCTCATGCTCATCTCTACTACGCGAGTATACCAAGATGTCGTCTATAAAAACTATCATAAATGAGTCCAAATACGGGCCAAGAACCCTGTGCATCAAGTTCATAAAGGCTGCGGGGGCATTAATCAACCCAAAAGACATCACCAGGAACTCATAATGGCCATAACGTGTCCTGAATGCTGTGTTAGGGATGTCCTCCGCCCTAATCCTCAACTGATGGTAGCCAGACCTCAAACCAATCTTCGAAAACACGACTGAACCCTGAAGCTGGTCAAACAAATCATCAATCCTCAACATCGGATACCTATTCTTCAATGTCACCCTATTCAGCTATCGATAATCAATACACATGCGCATCGACCCATCCTTCTTCTTCACGAAGAGAACAGGAGCACCCCAAGGTGACACACTAGGTCTAATAAACCCCTTAGCTAACAGATCCTGGAGCTGCTCCTTAAGCTCCCTCAACTCAGCAGGAGCCATACGGTAAGGAGAAATAGAAATGGGCCTAGTGCCCGACTCTAGCTCAATAGCGAAATTAATATCTCTCTCAGGTGGAAGGCCTGGCAGGTCGGTAGGAAGCACATCGAGGAAGCCTCTAACCACAGGAACAGACTCAGGAGAAGTAGGGTCAACACTAACATCTCGGAGATATGCTAGATAAGCTAAACACCCACGAAAAATCAACTTCCTAGCTCGAAGACAAGAGATGATCCCAGATGGTGCATGGCTAACAGAACCCTACCATACAACCGGGGATACACTGGGCACAACTATGGTAATGGTCTTGGCATAACAATCCAAAACCACACGGTGAGGGGATAACCAGTCCATGCCTAGTATCACATCAAAATCTAGCATATCAAGAATTATCAAATCACCCCAAGTCTCTGAATCACCAATAGATAGCATACAAGATCTCACAATTCGATCCACTACTAAAGAATCTCCTACTGGGGTTGAAACAGAAACATGAACAGATAATGGCTCACTAGCCAACCCCAAACAAGGCACAAAGTAGGCAGATACGTATGAACAAGTGGATCCAGGATTAAATAAATCAATAGCCGACTGATGGCACACAAAAATTATACCTGTAATCACAACATCTGAGGCCTCTGCCTCTGGTCTCCTAGGGACCGCGTAAAAAGGACGACGACCTCCACCTGCCCGACCGCCATCCCTACCACCTGCTCTACCGCGCGGAGCACCACCTCTACCCTGACGACCACCCCCTCTAGTCGAGGGCTGAACTGCTCGTAAAGGCTCGGCCAACTGAACTGTACCCTGTTGAGGGCAATCTCTAGCAAAATGACCAATCACACCACAAGTAAAACAAGCCCCTGGCGGCCTACTCGGTCGAGACGAACCAGCAGATCCCGTATAACCACCACAGCCTAATGCCCCAGAAACTGTAACCCTCGAAGACTGGCCGTCATAGCCCTGATGGTTGCTCTAACCCTGCTCAAACTGGGTACTACTGAAAGTTTGAAGCGAAGCCTGAACCGGTCGGCTGGACTGACCCTGGTGCTGCTGTGGCTGATAACTCCGGCTCCACTGGCCAGGACCTCTACCACCATATCTGGAACCACTATAGACACCCTGATGTCGAGGCCTCTTATCTCTGGACCCCTGATCATGTCGCTGTAAGTCCTCCACAGTGCGGGCATAGTCTACAATAGCCTGAAATAACCGACCATCGGCAATCAATATCTCAGCTGGCTGCTTGATCTCTGGCCTCAAACCCCATACAAATATGTGAATCCTATCTGCCTCGGTAGGAATGATCATAGCTCTGAACGGTGCTAGCTGATGAAAACGGGTCTCATACTCTGAGACAGTCATAGATGATGTGCCGCTAATTTACGTCACTTTCGACTCCTTTTTACTAAGAACAATCGTACGTTTTCAAGCAACCGTTGGTGTTTTTGATGTTTTTATGTTGTATTTGTAGGAAATGGAAACAAACACGGAAACGGAAGGAAATACGCGAAAAACAACATTCTGCCTAAGAGTGACGGCCTGAGTGACGGCCCGTCACACATGTGACGGTCCGTCACAGTGACCGTCACACCAAGGCAGCAACTTCAGGCGGCATCACTGGTTAGCAGTGACGGTCCAGGCGACGGTCCGTCACTGGCTTGACGGTCCGTCAGCCTGGCCGTCAAGTTAAGGCAGACGCGCTCAGCGGCTGTCCGCGTTTAGGACTCCTAACCCGTTTTGGATTTGGTTTCTTTGACTCCTATAAATACCCTATGATAGGTTTATTTTACATATGTTCACCCATTAGTTTAAAACACGTTTTTAGTTGTTTTTGAGATCAAGAAACACGTTTGCTTTTCTTGAATTCGTGTTCTTGATTCGTTCTGGAGTTCTTGGTTTTTCTTGCTCTTGGATTATTGAAGGGTATTTTCATCATATTGTAAGAATCTTCTTTCCTTTATTATGAATTTCTTCTTTTCTTCTTCGAGCATGAGTAACTAAAACTCCCGCAACTAGGGTTGTGGGAGCCATGGCTAAAGTAACAAATTAGATTCCGGGTAGCGACGGGTTCAATTTACATGTAGTCACGTTGTTAATCATACTTTATGTCACGTTTTCTAGTGGTTGCAAACATTAGAACATGCCTAGGTTTAATTTGCTTGAGTAAAGAGATTAAAACCGGGAAACTTGATTAACGACAAGGATTCGAGACTACCAACTCTCGTCTTAATGATTAATGTCGTAACTGGATTAATCTACTTGATGTTAGGATTGAAATCTAAAATGCACATCTTTTCGAGGTCAAGAGAATAGAAAAGGAAATTTGTTTATTTGGTCGAGAGACGTTTAGACGATACAATTGACGCAATCACATCGTGACACGCATATAGAAAGAACCCTGTAACGCCTAGAATCGATTGTTACAACGCCATGGTGAACACGTCCCTAGTTCACATTCTCTCATATTGATTAAAACTCACACGTTTATTATTTGTTTTGTTTACACGTTGATTACAAAAGCCCCCCTTTATTTACTGGAAACGATTGACGACTAGTCACATACTGCACTAAAGGCTTAATCTTCACCATATTCTCTGTGGGATTCGACCCCAACCTTGTTGGGTTCTTTACTTGACTACGACCGCTTACGCCTTGTTAATTTGAGGTGTAGTTTGGGCGTTATCAAAAAGTGGTGCCATTGTCGGGGAATACAGTTTTTGATTAAGTCTAGTGTGTTATTTGACTCTGTCATAATTTCTTGCTTTACGTTTATTTGTTGTTTTTGTTTTTGATAGGGTACAGATTTGTGCATGCCAAGTACCCGAAGCTCGGGTGAATCAACAGTACCTTACGACCCCGAGCTTGCGAGAACATTAAGGCAGAATATGGCCGCACAAAACGAGGCAGCAAGGATCGCTGCAGAACTGCAGGCCCAACAAAATCTGAATGCTGGTGGTCTGCTGGATGATGTCGCACGGAATGATGAGGATCTCGATCTAGATGGAGCTGGCGCTACAGGCGCCATTGTTCTTCCTCCGCTAGCACCCGGGGCCAAGTTCAACATTACAAGCACGATGATTCAGCTGTTGAATTTGAGAGGAGTATTCCGGGGTGTAGCTGGTGATGATCCGAACCGTCACTTGATGAACTTCGTGGGCATCTGCAAGTCATTCGAACTGCCGGGAGTGAGTCAGACAGCGATCAGGCTCAGGTTGTTTCCGTTGTCTCTGTCTGATGAGGCAGCGTTGTGGTTGACAGAGCTGACCCCCGACTCTATCGCAACTTGGGGAGAGTTGAAAGGAGCTTTCCTAGAAAGGTTCTTTCCTCCCTCAAAGATGATACAGTTGAGGGACGAGATCAGCAATTTCAGGCAACAACCGCATGAAGCGTTACATGAGACTTGGCTGAGGTTCAAGAAGAAGCTGACACAATGCCCTAACCATCAGCTGAACGATGAGTTTTTGATGCAGACTTTCTACAGGGCACTGAATTCGGCTACCAAGCCGACGTTAGACAACGCAGCAGGTGGAGCGTTTATGGGTCGCACTTTTGCCGACGCCACAGCTATTTTGGATAGGCTCACCAAAATCAACAGGGCCTGGCACACACGAGATTCAGAGGTTGCAGCTAGCACCTATACCGTTGGTATGTCAGCAGAACAGCGTAGGAAAGAGGAGGAGCGCGACCAAGACATGGCGCATCTGAAAACACAGTTGGATCTCCTGACAAAGCACTTGTGCTCAGGAGGTATGGAGAAGGTGCAAGCTGTGGGTTCCCAAGGTATGGAGACTGAGGAAGCAAATTACTTGGGGGGTTTCCAGGCCAATGGCCAGGGAAACCAAGGTAGGAATTATCAGCGAGACAACCACTATGAGAAAAGTGGCTACAAAGAGCGCGACCAAGGAAATTGGAGGAACAACACCGATAGAGGTGGGTTGTATATACCACCTGGTAATCGGGACAAAGCTGGCAACGAGGCTGAGACGTCCAAACTTGAGAACATGATGGCGAAGATGCTACTGAAGGTAGAATCGACTGACTCTGGGGTAAAGGCAATGAGGACTGAGTTATCAACATTGAGTCAGGCAGTGGAGTCACACTCAACCGCGATCAAGCAATTGGAGCAGCAAGTGGGTCAGATCTCGGCATCTTTAAACCAAAGGAAGACAGGTACCTTGCCAAGTGACACGACTCATCCGAGGAATGACGCTAGCTGTATGGCAATCACCACAAGAAGCGGAAAAATATTATCGAAATGACATCCGGTAATTCAAACTCAAGGTGATGCTGCGGATGATGAAGAGGCGGTAGAGGAGGAAACTCCAAAGCCCGCAGAGAAACGCAAGGAAGCTGAAAAGCTCCCAACTATGATGCCTCGACCACCACCTCCGTTCCCACAGCGTTTGAAGAAGAAAGCTGACGATGGTAAGTTCCTGAACTTCATGACCATGCTGAAGCAGATTTCAATAAACATACCATTGGTGGAAGCGCTGGAACAAATGCCCGGTTATGCCAAGTTCATGAAGGACTTGATTACAAAGAAGAGGTCGGTAAGTTTTGAACCGGAAGATAACCTCCACCACTGCAGCGCTATTTCTTCAAGGTCCTTAGTCGAAAAGAAGGAAGATCCAGGCGCTTTCACTGTTCCCTGCACTGTTGGGAAGCTCAACTTCGGGAAAGCCTTGTGTGATCTGGGTGCTAGCATCAACTTGATGCCGCTAGCCGTCTATAAACAACTGGGTTTGGGAGCTCCTAAACCAACGTCCATAAGAGTGATGATGGCTGACCGCTCAGTAAAGCGACCTGTGGGAATATTGTCTGATGTGCTAGTAAAGATTGGTAAGCTTATTTTCCCAGCTGACTTTGTGATCTTGGATTGCGAAGTGGATTTCGAAGTTCCCATAATCTTGGGACGACCATTGCTAGCCACAGCAAGAGCCTTGGTTGACATGGAGAAAAACGAACTGACCTTCAGGCTGAACAATGAAATGGTCAAGTTCGATGTGTCCAGAGTAATGAAGCAACCAAGTGACATGAGGGTGGTCGCGGTCATCAATGCTATTGAGGAAGTCCCTGCTGATGTGTATCCTGAGGAGAAACATGTAGAGGAAGGCGGTGAAAATAGAACTAAGAAACGAAAACACCGCAAGAGAATCTACAAAGAAAGAGCGAAGAAGTTGTCGCGACTAGCGATGGAGCCCAAAAAGGAAGCTGGAATGCCACACTCCATCGAGTTCTCTTGTTTTGGAGACCCTGGCGGTCTCCAACATCATTCCAGAATTTGAGTCATATCGACTTCACAGGTATTCCTTTCTCTCACAGTTTTTAGCTTTCATAGGTATGCATTGGGGACAATGCATGAGTCTAAGTTGAGGGTGAAGGGAAACCTGTGAGTCACCACCGAGGGTTTTTGTTGCCGTGTTTCTTTTCCCTCCGGTGCGCTATCTAGTAGAACCGGCATGTTTAGGTTGTTTAATTTAAATTATTTTTTTAGTGTCTATAGCAAAGCAAGCGATTTCTTATCAAAGTAGCGCCCCTTTAAAAATTTTATGGTTTTGAGCTTATGTTGAAACGATTGACTGTCTGGATCCTTGTATGTCATTGTGTGATTATGAGTAGAATGAGTATGCTTAAGCCGAGTGGTTGTTTGATAGTTGGTAGTGATATAGTTTCTTAGTGCCAAGAGCGTGTGAGATGATTGTCATAAATTCTTACTCTGTGCATGCATCTAGAACTTGCCCGGTCTATTTTGTTAAGTTCGAAGTTTGGTTGCTTAGGAAAGGATCACAGGCCCTTTTTGTGTGCAGTCCACTTAACCTAAAAGACCGTCCAAATATAAATAATCCCTTTTGATCCCTGTTTGAGCCATAATTGACCTTGTTCTTTCAATAACCTGTCACCATTCCTGTTTAACTTTGAATCCCTATTTTGGCCCTGGTCCTTCCTTGGACATCGTGCACCTCAACTCAGGCAATCAGCCTAAGTTGAGGGTGGCTACTATAGAGGTAAACCCTGTTTTGGCCCTGGTCCTCCCTTGGACATTGTGCACCTCAACGCAGGCAATCAGCCTAAGTTGAGGGTGGCTACTAGAGAGGTGAATGATAAGAAAAAGAGGATAGTGAAGATTGGTTGTGAATAGAATGAAAAGTCGGGTGTGTGCCTAAGAAAAAAAGAAAGAAAAAAAAGAGATGAAAAAGATCGAAAAAGAAATAAAAAGAATTGTCAAAATAAAGAGGCCGCACCTGTAGCTAGAAAGAAGGAAATATAAAGGTGAATAAGGATGGACAAAGTAAGTTATGTGGTAATAAGACGTCGGTAGTTCCAAGGAGGTCTTAGTCACTAACCCCTAAATGTATCCTACCTGCACCCGAAGCCTCATTACAAGCCTAAACAAGTCCTGTAGTGATCCTGAGCGGCTTTCTGAAGAACTGAAATAGAATAGTAAGGGCAAGCCTATGGTATCGCATGTGCATTGTTTGAAATCGTTTGTGAGTGTGAGCGCTTACCTAGTCCCAAATCTTGTGTGTGGGATTTCTTTGTGGTGAGGGCACTAAGATGTCTGTATTTTCTATTGATTGTTAGGATAGTTGCGCGTGTGTATGTAGAATGTTCTATCATATCGGAATGACATGCATGGATCCTTGCAAGTTAGTGTTTCATACATTCGTGTGCTACGAGGGAGCTTGATTTAATTGAATAAGTTTTGAATGACCATGAGTTGCTAGAGACATGAGTTTGTGTTCTTAGTTGAGTCGTTTTATTGGTTTATGTTATGTTGCTTGAGGACAAGCGAACGTTTTAAGTTGAGGGTGTTGATGTGCCGCTAATTTACGTCACTTTCGACTCCTTTTTACTAAGAACAATCGTACGTTTTCAAGCAACCGTTGGTGTTTTTGATGTTTTTATGTTGTATTTGTAGGAAATGGAAACAAACACGGAAACGGAAGGAAATACGCGAAAAACAACATTCTGCCTAAGAGTGACGGCCCGTCACACATGTGACGGTCCGTCACAGTGACCGTCACACCAAGACAGCAACTTCAGGCAGCATCACTGGTTAGCAGTGACGGTCCAGGCGACGGTCCGTCACTGGCTTGACGGTCCGTCAGCCTGGCCGTCAAGTTAAGGCAGACGCGCTCCAGCGGCTGTCCGCGTTTAGGACTCCTAACCCGTTTTGGATTTGGTTTCTTTGACTCTTATAAATACCCTATGATAGGTTTATTTTACATATAGTTCACCCATTAGTTTAAAACACGTTTTTAGTTGTTTTTGAGATCAAGAAACACGTTTGCTCTTCTTGAATTCGTGTTCTTGATTCGTTCTGGAGTTCTTGGTTTTTCTTGCTCTTGGATTATTGAAGGGTATTTTCATCATATTGTAAGAATCTTCTTTCCTTTATTATGAATTTCTTCTTTTCTTCTTCGAGCATGAATAACTAAAACTCCCGCAACTAGGGTTGTGGGAGCCATGGCTAACGTAACAAATTAGATTCCGGGTAGCGACGGGTTCAATTTACATGTAGTCACGTTGTTAATCATACTTTATGTCACGTTTTCTAGTGGTTGCAAACATTAGAACATGCCTAGGTTTAATTTGCTTGAGTAAAGAGATTAAAACCGGGAAACTTGATTAACGACAAGGATTCGAGACTACCAACTCTCGTCTTAATGATTAATGTCGTAACTGGATTAATCTACTTGATGTTAGGATTGAAAGCTAAAAAGCACATCTTTTCGAGGTCGAGAGAATAGAAAAGGAAATTTGTTTATTTGGTCGAGAGACGTTTAGACGATACAATTGACGCAATCACATCGTGACACGCATATAGAAAGAACCCTGTAATGCCTAGAATCGATTGTTACAACGCCATGGTGAACACGTCCCTAGTTCACATTCTCTCATATTGATTAAAACTCACACGTTTATTATTTGTTTTGTTTACACGTTGATTACAAAACCCCCCCTTTATTTACTGGAAACGATTGACGACTAGTCACATACTGCACTAAAGGCTTAATCTTCACCATATTCTCTGTGGGATTCGACCCCAACCTTGTTGGGTTCTTTACTTGACTACGACCGCTTACGCCTCGTTAATTTGAGGTGTAGTTTGGGCGTTATCAATAGACCCCTGCATAAGGTGAGTAAACTACTCCTTGCGACGCTCACGATCACTCTGAGGTAGGAACTTGGCCATAAATGCCTCATAAAACTCAGACCAGGTCAAAGGAGGTGACGATGGTGGTCTACAAGGAACATGAGCCCTCCACCATAACTTCGCTGGGCCCTCTAACTGATAGGTAGTATAACCAACCCCGTGAGTCTCCAACAAACCCAAATGATGCAATATCTCCTCACAGGTAGTAATAAAGTCATGTGGATCCTGTCCAAAAGTACCAGCAAACCTCGGAGGTGCTAACCTCAAAAACCTACCCAACGCCTTCTGCTCTGAATCTGTCATAGCTGGGCGTGGAGCAAGAGGCTGTGCAACAGATGGGACCGGAATGACCTCCGCACGGGGAGCCATAGTAGCAGGTTGCGCTTCTGAACTTTGTGCACCCAGGGCTTCCTCCTGAGCGGATGTCTGTGCTACCTCAGAAGGCCGCTCTCCAATCATACCCAAAAGATGTAATAGTAATCCCCGAATATCTGGAGACTGAGCTGCGGCTGGAGCTGGCACAGAAGTGGGCACTGGAGCTGGTACTAGAGCTGGTGCTGGAGATGGTGGTACCTGGGCTGCCCCCTGATCCACATGCCACTCGGGCTCTATCTCAACTCTAGCAGCTCTAGCAGGTGCCGCTGCTCGAGGGCGTCCTCGACCCTTAGCTGGAGTGGGAGGGTCGTCTCTGCGTGATGCCGATGATCTCATACGCACCATCTGCGGAAGGATGAAGTAGAACAAATGAGATTTCCAGAAACTTCAAGGGTTCTACGCACGACACAGAAACAATGAAAGAGTCAAATTTCCTAAAATGCTACAGTAGCCTCCCAAAGATTGAGTACGGACGTCTCCGCCCCGATCCGCAGGACTCTACTGGACATTGGCTCTTATACCGATGACACCGGTGAACCTAAAGCTCTGATACCAAGTTGTCACGACCCAATTTCTCGGTCATGATGGCACCTACAACACCCCTGTAGGCGAACCAATTCCCGTAGCCCAGGACAGTTACTAATGGGCTACTATCTAACAAATAAGTAGAAGAATAGTTTAATAAGCAAAAGTAAGAGAGTAACATGAGGAGAATAGATAACAGGAGTATATATATACATATGCGGAAACTAAACCAAACCCCAAGACCTGGTATCATAGTATAGAGCCAAAACTACATACATGGAGTGCAAACGATCCAAAACAATATATACAGATATCTCTAAATGGTAATAGAGT
>QJPP01006020.1:0-31130 GCA_003996215.1 Jaltomata sinuosa | reverse complement strand
GCACACGCATCCCGTAGCCCCTGGCCCGGATAGCAAGGTCCATGGAGGTCCCAGACCCCATACTAAAACTCAGTATCAGAACATGTATCAAGATAGAGACCCAGTCTCGATATCAAGATAGAGACCCAGTCTCGAAATGCATGCCCAGACCCTGTCCAGGACTAAAAATAGTAGGAAAAATATCTCAAAAACCCCTCTAAGGGTGCCCGGGCGTAGCCGGGTCTAAACAGTAAAAAGTTATCTCAGGTGCTCGGTCCGACCGAGGCTAAAAATCATCTCAAGTAACAAGAAAACTCAACTAGCACCCCGGCCCTGCCGAGTCTAGCGATAATCATAAAACTGATGATTTTAAACATAATTTACTTTCTTGCCCAAAAACCTCCACAAGTGAAATCAACCATTTCCAAATCATTTCCATCAAAAACTCCCCCCCGGGCCATGCAAGGTTTAGAAAATGGTGCCAGTAGGCCCGAAGCCAAACCACAGTAAAACATGGATAAAACCTCTTTATATGCATGGAAATGGTATGATCACACACAATAGCTGCCCCGCAGCTCACAATCAACTTATCGACCCTGCACAGGCCCACAGCTACTCAGCAAGCATAACCAGCCTAGAAGGATAATTCTATTCCCGGGACTCGCGGACATTCCCAAAATCCCACCTTCTATGTTCCAGAGTCAACAAGGCCTCACAGGACCACAAGGGTAAATAAAATATAACGACAAATACTACAAACAACGGAGGAATAAAAGTAGGCGGATATGAATAAAACGGTCAAGGTCTGTGGTACCAACCTAGTAAACCAACCCAAGGATGCCCATTAATACAATTTTATTTTATATATACGGAGTCTAGGGAAAATAAACCGTAACCTACCTGTCGTCCGATGACAAGCTTGAACCTCTCCGAAAAACCTCCAACACGAAAACAAACTCGGACTCGGGCTTGAATAACTTGACGTAAATAATTGATTTTCTTTCGGTGATCGAACGATGTGTCAACGTAATTTCTTTCCACCAAATATTCTCCACGGTAAGAACATATATCTTAATTTGCAACTACTGCTAACCATATCTCACAATAATACCTAAGCTAAATTTAAGGACAAATACTAATAGTAGATATAAGTTAGGCAGAATGTATATATTTGGAACATTAGTGGAACGCCTGGTGGCGTTATGCACCATGGTGTGCACTTCCCACAACTCCACGTGGAGTTGGTGTCCACCTTAAAGTATTTTATCCCGTTATATATATACTCGGGTATTGCGTAAATTCGTGGTAAAATAAATATAGCTTTTTTGAATATACCATAATTAATAGAAAATCATTTCAAATAAAACTTACTATATTATAATAATAAATTTTAACATAACTAAATTTTACTATCTCCGTTAAAATATTATGGAGTATAAAAACCTTATAAAATAAGTACATATACACTTATATCGTATCAAAGATATTTTTCATAAACCTTTAAAATATTTTGAAAAGGCAATAATAATATAATTTTTACCCAATTCAACTTTTAAATAACGTATTTTCAAATACACACGATTTCGATACTCAAGAATTCTCTCGGGATCCTCCCTTATATTTTATCACTGTTTTGGAACTGAAATGGCATTTTAAAACGTGAAGTCGAGGCTTAAATCGAGTTTAACCCGACCCGGTTCGCGACCCGGTTCGCAACCCGTTTTCTACCAGACAGTCCGCGGTAAAACAGTCATAACTCTTTACTCCGAGATCAGTTGGACGTGAGGTTTTATGCGTTGGAAACTAGACTCGTAGACCTTCAATTTGGTATTTTGGGGGACTTCTAAATCTTTATATATTGGGAGAAAAGCCCCGAGACATTTGACCCAAAGTTCAGGAAATTTGTTAACGAACTTACGATAACTTTTGTCGATTTGCTTGACTTCAAACTTAAACGTGGAAATGACCGGAAGGGTCATTACATTTTGTAGTGCATGTAGGTTTTGTCCTATTATTTGTTATACTATATGCTTTTCTTATTACCAAAAGAATAGAATTATAAGATTTAGAACTGCAATTATAAATAACTGAACACTAATGTTAAGTTTATCTTAAGTTAGCTCTCTGTAGTTAACTAATTAACCAGCAACATAATAAATATCACTATTTTACTTATATTCAAAAGTTCATGCATTCTGTTTTCACTTAAACTTCTTCATTAGGCTATATTGGTAACTGTACTAATAAAATAAACTCGCAAGTTCAATATTCCTACTTTTGTTTGTTTCGTATATACTGGATCAATATGAAAACTTTTTCTTCTTCAATCTTGTGTAAGATCATTCTGATGGGAACTACAACTAACTAAAATCTTGACATCCTGATATTTTTCTTTGTTATTACATGCACTTGAATATGTGAATTAGTATTCTTGAATGAAGTGGAATTGCTTCTAATCTTGAATAAACAAATTAATGTTGAATATGTCAACTTGCATTCTTGAAGGTCTGACAAATAAGCCCACCTGTGATTAGGATGATGATGATGAGGAAGAGGATCATGTGGAAAACACAACGCCACATTATTGAAGTTGTGTTGTATTAGATAAACTAAAGTATGTACTTTATGGTGATTTGTAAGAATTATCAAGTGTTTTGTAAATGTATGAGAACTTTGAAGTACTTTGAGATAGAATTGTATACAATTTTGTTGTGGATTGGAGGATATTTAGTATGTGTTTGTTATAGTTTGATTGATTGTTGATTGTTCTTGGAGCTTGATTTAGCTGATTAGAGTGTATATAATATTTAATTGAATTAAAATGGTAGGTGGGCAGCTGCAAAAACAGTAATTTGCTACCAGTTTTTTTTGCAGAAAAGAGACCTCATGAGGTCGCTTTTTTGCATTTTCATTTCCAGCAAATTCACAAAAGTGACCTCATGAGGTCTCTTTTTGCAATTTCATTCCAGACAATGCAAAAAAGCGACCTCATGAGGTCGCCATTAATAAAAAAATAAAATAAAATAAAATAGTGACCTCTTGAGGTCTCCTTGTGTAAATAAATAAAAAAATAAAAAATAAATATAGCGACCTCATGAGGTCTCTTTTCACAAAATTTAGATAATAACTCGGTGACCTCGTGAGGTCACTTTTTGGCGACCACATGAGGTCTCTTACAAAAAGCGACCTATGTTTTAGGGACCTAACGTTGAGGTCGCTTTTGAGGTCTCTTTTTCAGGAAAAGAAACCTCATGAGGTCTCTCTTTTAGGTCTCTTTTCAAAGTTTTTTTAGTAGTGCCTGCAGATCAAAGGCCGCAATAGAGAGGTAGAGGTCGACAACAGTCAAGGCAGTTTGCTTTAGATGATGATGATGATCTTGACTTGGATGGAGTTGGTGTACGGGGGCCATTGTTCTTCCCCCATTAGCGGCTGGCGCTAAATTTAATATCACCAGCATGATGATCCAGTTGTTAAATTTGAAGGGGCTATTTAGAGGAGTAGCTGGTGATGATCCCAACCGACATCTGATAAATTTTATGGGGATCTGCAAATCCTTTGAGCTGCCAGGAGTGAGTCAAACGACTATCAGGATTAGGTTGTTCCCATTGTATCTATCTGATAAGGCTACACTATGGTTGACAGAGCTAACTCTGAATTCTATAACAACCTGGAGTGAGTTAAAAAGAGCTTTCCTAGAAAGGTTCTTTCCTCCCTCTAGAATGATACAGTTGAGGGATGAGATTAGCAATTTCAGGAAACAACCTTATGAGGCCTTACATAAAACCTAGCTGAGGTTTAAGAAGAAGTTGACTCAGTTCCCAAACCACCAGTTGACATATGAGTTTTTGATGCAAACGTTCTACAGAGCGCTGAATTTGGCTACCAAACTGACTCTTGATAATGCTGCAGGTGGAGCATTCATAAGGCTTACTTTTATTGAGGACACTACTATTATAGACTATCTCACCAAAATAGATAGAGCTTAGCATACCTGATATTCTGAGGTAGCTGCTAGTACTTATGCTATAGGTATATCCGCTGAGCAGCGCAGAAAAGAGGAAGAGTGAGACTAAGACATGGCTCATTTGAAGATGAAGATAGACCTGCTGACGAATTATTTGTTAGCAGGAGGAATTGAGAAAGTAAAAGCTATAGGTTCCCAAGGTAGAGCAGCTGAGTCAGAGTCCGACGAGGAAGCAAATCATTTGGGGGGTTTCCAGGCAAATAGCCAAGGAAACCAAGGTCGGAATTATCAGAAGGATAAAGGTGACAGAGGTGGGTTGTATGTACAACCTGGGAACCATGATAAAGCTAGCAACATTGTAGGTACTCTAAGTGTGGAAGCTATGCTAGCTAAAGTCTTATCGAAAGTAGAATCGACTGACTCGGGGGTAAAAGAGATAAAAGGTGAACTATCATCCATGGGTCAGTTGGTGGACTCACATTCCACCTCAATTAAGCAGTTGGAGCAGTAGATGAGTCAACTTTTGAGCAGCTATTTGTCGGAGTAGTTTTGGTTCAGGCGACAACTTTTGAGCAGTTATTTGTCAGACGTCAGGTAGGCTACGACTTACCTATCCTAGACTTTGCTTATATAGAATATAATTGTACTATTTAGCATCTTTGGATTGGGTTTACTAGTTTGGCACCCTAGACCTTGTCCACTTTTTTTCTATTTGTTCTTACTTCTTATGCTTCAGTATTTGAATTAGTATGGTAGTATTACCCCTTACGACCCTGAGTGGCATTTGCTTATGCCTTTGGACCATAGTTGGAGGGATATTTAGGAAATGTATGTGAGTTCTAGACATTGATTCGTAATTATGATCTGGTTATTTGTGTTGTAGAGCGGATTGAGACTGTGCAAGGACGGTAGATTGATTTTGAGCCATTGATCTCTTCATTATACATGAGCATCACATCACCATTAAAAAGAGGTTTCTGCATTGATTTATTACTACAAGGTTGTGGGCCTACCTGTCACCAATTTTCTCACCTTGCATGGCCTCGAAGGCTCGTTTTCAGTTATAAATGGACATAAAACTAGTTTTACGGATTTTCTTAAGATAAAAGAGATTATCTGATGTTTTTTCAAACTAATACTAGACTCGACTGGGCCGGAGTGCTAGACATGATTTTATCATTGATTTTTGAGCTGATACTAGACTCGGCTGGGCCAGAGTGCTAGACATGATTCTATCACTAATTTTGAGCTGATACTAGAGACGGTTAGATCGGAGTGCTAGACATGATTTTGCTATTAATTTTAGACCCAGATAAACTCTAGGCACACATATTAAGGTATTGAGAGTTTGTATATGGTCTCAGAGACCTCCATAGACCTTGCTTATCCAGACTAGGGGCTAAAGGCCAAAAGTGCTGGAGGAAGGGTATACGAGGGAGTAGAGGTATATGGGGGAAGCTTTCCATAGGTCCTATCTGTTGGGCCTACGGCGCTGGAAGAGGTGCATACGGGATCACTGGCATATCATATCATATCATTCATTTTCTGCACGATTCCACCCTTGTTTGCTGTTTGTTGAGTGTACGCTTTGGTAGTATGGGATGCCGGAGGGTTTGTTTTCACTTGCATGTATTTATCTAGTGTATGGGCACCCATTAGGATTGTAGGTAGATTAGTTTACTCACTCCTATTGTAGTTACTTATGATCATCCTTACCTTATGGAGTGTATTATTAGCATGCTTATGTTTTGTTGCCTTTCTTTCCTTCCCATTATTTGAGGTTACCAGTACACCACCCTATTCGTTAAACTTTCTGTATATATTATTGTTGCAAGGATCCAGGTGCATTCTCTACTCTTTCACTTGTATTCGGTGATATATCTTTTGTGGCTAGCATATTACACTTGTATTCCTTTCTTCGTTCTATCTCTTGCTAGCTTCCTTGTACTTATCTCTAATTGCTTCTATGACCTTTTCTTTGTTATCTGCTATCTACTGCTTTTATATTTTATATATTCTCAGTCGGCCTATGATGCCTACTTGGTACCTATTGCTTTACAATTGGTGCTCATACTACACTTCTGTATTTCCATGGTACAGATCCTAGTGTGGGCCATCGCTGTTGATGTGGAGAATCGTGAAGCACTTTTGGACATCCGAGACATAGGGTGAGCTTCTGACGATTGGGGCTTGGTTGTATCTCTTCTTCTGACACTGTTTACTCTTTTGTATATTCTGAGATAGTTGTATATTTTACTTTCGTACTCTCTCTCTTGTACTTTGTATATTTAGTAGTGGCTCTTGAACTTTTGATACCAGGTCATAGGATGGTGTAGTTCCTATATAGGTATATCCAGATTATGTTCCTTTTCTTTGCTTTCTTTATCTTCTTTCTCTTATTATGTCTTCCTTGTACATGCTTACATAGCTAGTAGCCCACTACTAATAGTTTTGGGTTATGGGGATTAGTTCACCTACAGGGGGTTGTAGGTGCCATCATGACCTGAGAAATTGGGTCGTGATAGTAGTGCCAGGTGATGAAGATAAGAAGATCAGAAAATGAAGAGTGTCACATGAATATAATGGAAGAAGCGGGTTCTAAAGTGCTACAGAGCTAAGGAATATAGCTAGTTCTCTTATGGATTGAGCGTAAATGAAAAGATACAACAAAAATCACTTCTCCTCTAAAATTCAACCTTTGAGTCTTTTGAGTTCAGAAAAAGAAATAAGGATTGTGGATCAATTGACCAAAATATAAGAGCTTTTAGGTTTAAAATTTCTACACTCAGATTCTATAAAGAGAAGAAGCATGTTAAATTTAGATTTTTAAAAATCAAAAGTAATCAAAAGAAGAAGTTAGAAGAGGATTAGATGATTGATGTGCCGAGATTTCACAACACTTTTGACGCTTAAAACCAAGAATTTTGGTAGTTCTTAAGTGTATTTTTGTTAAATATGATGTTCATTTGCTACATGTGCAGGAAACTGATTCTAGATGCAAAATTGTGACTTCTGGTGAAAAAATAGTGACTCACTAGCCGTGAAGTGCCTCACGAGTTATGAGAGCACCTATAGGATGAGCAACAGACTATGAAGTTAAACGTGAACCAAGTTGAATAGTTTTTCCAAGTCTCAGAGGTTCATGAGTGAAGTGATGAGCCATAATCCATGCGACGAGTCATGGGTCTAATTCATGAGATTTTTCCAGTGAGGTTTGCAAGTTAAACTTCAACCAACGGATGCCTATGATGGACCGTGAGATGTGCCATGAATCTTTGAGTCCAAATCATGAGTTTTAGGCAGAGAATGTTGCAAGTTGAACTTCACCCGAGTAATACCCCTGATGGACCATGAGATGTACCATGAGCTATCAATCTGATCCATGAGATCATGGAAATTGTTTATTAGAATAACCGAAGAGAAGTTCACGATTCACCGTGACGAACCGTGGAGCACCCTATGGACCAAGAGGCAAACTGTAAGACACATTGCAGTCAAATTTTTAATTTGTTTAGGATTTGATTTTATGTCTATAAATACTTTCTTTAGGGTTTCATTTACCCGTGACTTGTCATATATGATTACTACTTGATATTGTGGGGATTATTTTTGTTGCTTTGGGAATTAAAACAAAGTTCTTGGATTGTTCTTAATTCTTGGAGATTATTTTGGCTATTGTTCTTAGATTTTCATGGTCAATACAAGTAAGTTTATTCTTATGAATTCATCTATGATATTTTCAAGTATGAGTAGCTAAATACCGTAACTAAGTTTGTATGAACCATGATGAATTAACAAAGTAGGTTAAATAATTAGTGATTTTTGAATGGTGAATTTGCATGTATCATTAATCTCTTTGCTTTAACTGCTTTTTAATGGTGGCCAATTTTAGAACTCGCTATTAACCTTTACTTTCGAAACCAAAGAGGTAAAAGGTTAGTAAACGAGATTAATAACAAAGATTTGAGTCTACCAATCCTGATCTAATGATTTCAGACCGACCACAGATAATCAATTTGAGATACTTAATGAAGTTTAGTAATTCGATACTTATGAGACTAATCAGAGATCAAGTGAAATTCTTCTAAATGGACCAACCATACTTCGGTTGAACCATTAACAGATCATTAGTTTTGCATGAATATCACCAGGATAGATCACTAGTTATGCATATGAAATCATGGGGAATACAGTCCTAGTTTCTTCTCCATCTTTGATTACAAACAACAATTAATTTGCTTATAATTGGTTACTGATAATTCACAATACTTGTTAATTTTACTGTTATGTCAAATCCCCCTTGATATAATGATTACTAGTCAAATATTTTCTACTGACGTATTTCTTAACATATTCTCTATGGGATTCTATCCCAACTTCGTTTGAGTTTTACATTTGACTACAACCGCTTTATATCTCATTTTAGAGATGTAATTTGGGCATATCAATGATCAAGGTCATATACTGATGTATGATAATGGATCAAATCAAGAATTTCCTAAGATATCATGTATACAAAAAAGGAACAACAAACTAACTTGGTTCTTTGAAAGATCTGCATGAAGAATATTTGTTAGGGGAACTGGGCAACACAAAAAGATACAAAAATGATCGTTCCTCTTAGTAGACAATCAAAGAAGATGTATAACACAACATTTGAAGAAGAAAGAAATTGATTTTGGTCAAGATGAGATCAAGAATACTCTTCATTCCTCAAGGATTGGTTATGTTCTAGTCATAGTAATAATGGATGAATCTGAGATAAGTGTATTGAGCTGCCAGGAGCTACCTTGATTTGAATCCACATTCAAAACTATATGATATTTTGATGATTAACAAATATTGTATAAGTGATAATTTATGTACATGGAATAATAAACAAAGAAGTACAAGAACGAGATTTTTTAGAAGGTTTCCAAAAAGAACTAGTGAAGATCGCAACAGTGCAGGAAAATTTCTCAGAGAACATGTTCATTTAGACAGAATTGGAGATTGTTTTGTCGATACAAAAAGAAGATATTTCACGTACACAAAAGGATACCTTGGAGAATTAAAATAAGCCTTAATTCAATTCTATACGGAACAAGTGTTCAAGATATAAAAACATTACCATAATTAAACACATTGAATGATCTTGGGATTATGAAAAGGACAGGCCGTACGCAAGAGTCAAATCCTAGTAAAACAAGGATTGATTTCTTGAAAAGTCTTAAATCAAGTCTTGGTTGGATTAGAATGACTAAAGACACTATTCTACTCCTATATAAGGCATTGTTCTAAATCATGGAAGATTACCATCAACAGAGAGACTATACATATATTGAGAGATATATATACGAGAGAGTTTTGAAGAAGAGTTAACTGCTACAACAAGAGATCCTGTTCTTATCAAGTTTTATCCATATTGTTCTTGAGTTATGATAGTTAGAATATTGTGATTTCAAAATAAGATCTTGATTACATTCTTAGTTAATGGTATTAGGTATTGTTTAATATTGTAAAAGGACTTCATTGGTTATGTAGAATTATTAAAGAGTTGGAGAGTGACGAATAATCAGGAAGAATTGTTGAGGGTAGAGACAGGGACTGTAGGAGGGCAATTCCTTAGGGTGTATAAAGGAGTTGTAATCTTAAATTGCTCATGTAATAGTGAAGAGTTCGAAAAAATCTTATAGGAGATAAGTCATGATTTTTGTCTCCCTTAAGCAAGGAATTCTCTACACAAATTGTTTTGTTGATTTGCTTTTTGACACTTCACTTTCTTGCATAATTGCTGGAAAAACTTGGTTCTTTCAGACAGTAAGTTCAAAAAACTAATAATTGGTATCAGAGAAAATTCTTTCATTAAAAGTTAATACGTTAAAATAATACAAATGATTGCACCTTCAGAAGTGCAAGAAAGACAACCAACAACAAGACCACCATATTTCAATGAAAAATACTATGGCTAGTGGAAGACAAGAATACAAGACTTCACTATTGTTGAAGATTTTAAAATTTTAAGTATCATTCAAAAGGATCAAAGAACTCCTTGAATAAGGGTGACGAAAAAATAAACACACAGGATATGAGCCAAAATATCAAGAATATTCATCTGGATATCAAAATTAATAGGATTCTTATATGTGACATTGGTCTTAATGATTTCAACAAGATCTCCTTTTGTGTTATTCCTAAGAAAATATGGGATACACTGCAAAAAAACTATGAAGAGATGGAAACAAAGGACCAGTATCTTTATACCACATAAAAACTAGACTCTGGTGTTATAGAAGAAAACACTCAGTCTATGAAAGATAAGAAAAAATCCAACTTGGAAAAGATATAACTTTGACAGTTCAATCAAACAAAAGTTGAAGATGATGAAGTTGAGATAAATTTCACTAAAATCAAAAATATTATCCACTCTTACTTCAAAAGGAACTTGATATGTACGACTTACATAGTGATGGAAGCCCTTGAGAATCTTCATGCTGAGAATGACAAGTTAACACATATTTAATCTATGTTAAAAGATGACCACAAGAAATTAAATTAGAAGAAAAATAAGAGAACCTAAAAGAAATGATTAACTACTTAAAAGAACATGTTCTCACCTAGAACAATAAAATTCAAATGGAAAAAACTGTAAAAAGCAAAAGACTATCAGCATCTGCAAAAAATCAAATTCTCCTCATGAACTCTTAAAAGAAACTTAAAAATATAACTAGATGTTACATCTACTGCTTTGCATGCCAAATTGAAGATAAAAAGGGTGGTTCAAGAGGAGCTTGTCAACTTTAAGAATAAGTGTATTTAAATACTTGAATGGAATATGTCCTCAAAACCTTTTGACTTCCTCACATTCAAATCACTTCAACTTTAAATAAAAATTCAGTATATAGAAGAATTAGGGTCATCTCAAATTATAAGAGTAAAAATACTCACACTACTTAAAATTATGTGTATACTCAATATGAAAATAAGGAGAATTTTAAGAAAGCACATATACCCATGATCAAGATAATGCAAATGAATACGATCTACAAAGAAAAGTGAAAAAATAAAGGATCTGGTCCTGTTTACAACTAATTTTGTCCTTCCTTTACCTCAATTAATTTTCATGGGATTTTATTGCATTTATATAAGTCACAACAATATTTTCAAACATTATTATTTTTACATATTATTTACACCATAAATGTTATCATCAGAATTTTATTAATATTTTATCTCACTCGGCTAGCTATTTTATTACTGCCTCACAACTGTCAAATAATATTTTTAGAGTTAACAAGTTTATTACTCAAGGTATTAATTTCTTTCGAGTAGATTCAAGTATATGAAATGAATATTTATTTAGCTCACTTTATGATTATTATCATTTTAATTAGGTATGATGATATTTTTAAATGACAGGGATGAATCTTTTTCTCTCGCTAAACTTCACTTGATCTTCCTCTCGGACCACTTTATGCCACAATGATTATACCACCATAGTCATCACAGACTCAACCTCTCTATCATATGATTTATCATTTTCACTCTCTATTTTATTCCTCCTCTTTCCAAAATAAAATTTGTTGCTTCTTTTATGATTTTAATGGAACCGGTTTGTCATTTCCTTGTCGCTGCGTCTTCTGTTCCTAGGTTCTCATTTCAAAGTTGTGCTATCCTTAATTGTCAGTGTGTTCATTTATTTGATATTGAGAAAAAAATTTAGTGTAGTACTGAAGAATCAAGCTCAACCGTAGGAGCTTCAATGAAGAATCAATTGATTTTATCTCAAGCCATGAACACAACAAATCAAAAACAGATATTTGGTGAAAATAACTTGATTGATTTTTTGTATGTGATCCTGTATATATAAGTACAAATAAAAACTATATAAAATATCTAACAACCTATAACTAACTAACAACCATCACTGAGCTGTCACTACACTAATTAACTATTACTAACAACTAGACAAATAATGAATTAGCTAATTAACTGAAGATTAATTAACCAACTACTTCGTAAAACCCCCCTCAAGTTAGAGGTTTTGAGAACACAACCAACTTTCTAATTACTAAAAAATGTTTTATGCATGTTAGACCATTGGTCAGTAATCTACTAATTGATTGTCTGATGCAATGTGGTTGAGAGAAAGAAGACCTTCCTATAGTAGGTTCCTTATAAAATAACAGTCAACTTCAATGTGCTTAGTTCTCTCATGAAATATAGGATTCCTGATAATGTGTAAGGATAATTAGCTATCATAATATGCATCAATAGGGGTTGGTAGTGGTACTGTAAGTTCTTCAAGTAGACTTCTTTGCCAAACCATCTCACCAACAACTTTTCTCAATGCTCTATACTCAGCTTCTACTAAGGATAAGGAAACAATATCTTGTTTTTTGTTTTTGAGTTGATGGGGTATTTTTTTTAACAGTACAATGTATTCACTGATAAAGCTTCTAGAGTCTGAGTATGCATCCCTGTCAGAGTCACAATATGCATTAATATTATAACCCTGATTATGATACACGAAGGTGCCTAACTATAATGACTTGTTTTGTTGATATCATAAAGTTAGAGCGTAAGTACCCAGCTAGAAAAGTACCTAAGATGAAAGTTGATCAAATCTCAGACTAGGATGAGATTTGATAAAAATCTAGTGTTACATGCTTGAGTAAGGATCCTTGATTCATAGTTTGAATTTTGATAGTGTAGTGTTCACTTATGGATCGACTGTTGTAAGGTTCCGTAGGAAATTTTTGGGATGGAAATCACGTTCATAAAACTCCAGTTATGATAGTTACCATGTCAAGATTAATCTGTTATATAGAGAAATTAAAGTGTGTTGTGAAATGAGGTATTTTGAGTGAGTTGGCAATATTCTGGAAATTATAAACCACCATAGTGGGACAATGTCTCACTGTTATGAGTTGCCATAGGGGAAATGTTTCCGCCATAGCAGTCAAGGGAACGCCATAGTTAGCTAGGTCCCATCATAATGGATCGCTATAGTGAGACTCGACCCATCGTGATGAGTGATGGGGATGATTTCTGAGACTTAAATCATTTTTTCAGAGTTTTTTCTCACAAACTCTAAGTTACATTCTAGAGCTTCAAGAGGCAATTTTCCCAAGAATTAGGTCATTTTCATCCATTTGAGGTAAGTCAGTCTGTAAACCTCTTCGTTTATCAATTATTAATTCTTGTTAGATCATTAGATTGAGGATTAATGATGAAATTATGGGTTTAAAGACCTAAAAGTATAAAAAGTGGGGAAAACCATATTGGTAGGTGTAGTATCACCTAGAATTTCTTCTAGGATGTTCTTTTATGATTCCTAGCACAAAATTGATAGTTATAAATATGATTAGGACTAATGGGGAACCTTGGGTTCCATAAAGATGTAATCTTTAGCATAAAAATGACTTAAAGATGGGAACATTGATTAGAAACCTCTTGAATATTGATCATATGAATATTATGAAATTAGTTGATGATTAATTAACCCTTGGAGAACACTATAAACCTTGAATAAGGATAGATTAAGTGGGTTATATTCTGAAGGCCTAAAATGAAGAGTAAAAATGATTAATTACCCTTTTATTATTGTTTATAGACTTTGAACTCTCTGAAACATTGATGAAGGGCAAGGGTATTGCTAAGTAGATTGTGGTTAAAAATTTGACAATCGAGGTAGGTTACGGTTTAAATTAGAGTAGGTTACGGTTTAAATTAGAGTTGAGACTTATTTTAGTGCATTTATGTGGTTAAGTTATATGACTTGTGATTGGTCTTCTAACATATTTGAATGATGAATTATTTTCATGTTGTGATTATATGAATAAGCAGCGTATATGTGAAACTGAATAAAAAACTAAAATAATTAAGTGTATATATAATTAGTGCACTGTGATGTATCATTAAAAATAGACTTGGAACCATAGGTTCATTATTGGTATTATGAAGGGGGTACTATTAGCCGATATGGTACTAGGACTCTAGTGTGTTCCCTGAAGGTTATAGCTAGTTTAAAAGAAGTAAGATCCTTTAGCATGTGTGTGCACCCTTTTATATTGATTTATCCTCTTGTTAGACATTGTGAGATGGAATGTGAACTAAGGTAAGAGTAATGGTGTTAAGTGCATTGCAAAGGTTAGGTGAACATAGCTTCATGTGATATGACTAATGAAAGTGGTGATACTCGGTGGTTTATATGAACTTGATATGAATTTTGATGACTTGACTTGATATGATTACTTGTTGACTAAGATATATGCTAAATGATTACTTGTTGACTATAATATATGCGAAATGATTGCTTGTTGACTAAGATATATGCTAAGTGTTGAAGTGCCTTTTTCTTGTTATTTTGATTGTATACTTGTTCTTAACCGAGTCAGCCTATGATACCTACTAGTGCATAGTGGTTTTATACTGATACTACCTATACTCTACTTCTCAAGATGTCGTGGATCCTCCTTGTGTCATTGTCCTTATTCCGAACAATGGAACTGTTTTATCATTTTAGTTTACTTTGGGATATCTTAGACATTCTTTATGTTTAGAGTTCTTGCATGATAACTTTCAATTCTTGGTGGAATATAATAAGTAGTTGGATATTCCACACTTATATTTTATTAGCTTCAACTATCTTCGTTTCACTAAATTGGTTCTTGTTATATTTCCATTATAAAATAGCTAGGTATAAAGGTTAAGTTTTGGGTTAGATGGTTCTCCAATCGGAGGGTTAGTGTGGGTGCCACTCATGGTCATTTGAATCATGATAAAGTTGATATCAGAGTCCTAGGTTCATTGATTTTGCTGTGCAAGAATATGCCTATAGAGTCTTGTGGAATGGTACAGAGACGTCTATACTTTTCTTTGGAAGGCTACAGGACTTTAGGAAAACTTAACTACTTTCTTCCTATATGGTATTACTTGATTCCAATTGATATTTGTCAATCTAAATTGTTATATTACTCTTTCACTTATTCTCACAGATGGTGTGAACAAGGGCTTCAGAGGCTAGAGTGGAGGTACAAGAACCGACTACTGAAGTTATGGTTTGCAGTAGAGATAGGGTAAGAGGGAGAGCTAGGGGAAGGAGGGGTGCACCCACCCGTGGTGGAGCTTGGGATGCATCACCGACTTAGGGAAGATCAACATCTCTTTTCCCACATCAGGATCTTCCCGAGGTTGTAGAAGATGAATCAGTTCAGGTTTAGAATGAGGAGGCAACACCAGTTCAGGTTCAAAATGAGGAGGCAACACCAGTTCAGGGAGGTGCACTATCGATTCCATTGTCTTCTGACATTATCCAGTAGGATTTGAGTTTTCTGATTCGGCTGGCAGGAAATAGGACTACACTAACACCTCCCACTGTGCAACATCTAAGACTACAACATGCTGCTACTATGGCTCCATGAATGGATGAGGCATCATATGTAGGTATCTTTCTGCTACAGGTAACATGCATGGTAATGACCAGTGAGGGGCACAATCTTTTCTTCAAGTTTGTGAAGATGAAACCTCTAGTATTTTATGGATTAGAGTATGAGGATGCTTATGAATTCATTATTGATTGTCATGAGTGAGTACACAGGATGAGTATAGCTAAAAGATATGGGGTCAAATTTGTTACTTTCTAATTTTCGGGAGATGCCAAGATGTGGTAGAGGGTTTTGGTGGAGTATAGGTCTACTAGGGCACTCCTAAAGACTTGGAGTTAGTTTTACCAAGTGTTTCTAGAGAAATACATTTCACATACTATGAGGGACAAAAGAAGGGATGAGTTTGCTAATATTGAGCAGGGAAATTCTTTAGTGGCAATCTATGAGGCTCACTTTCATGCATTGGCTCATTATTTGGCATGGTTGATCAGTACTGAAGTGGAATGAATTTGCCATTTTGTGAAGGGATTGAACACAGGGCTTCAGATTTCATCTTTGCAGGTAGCATCATCCGACAAGTCTTTTTAGGAGGCAATTGAGTTTGTTAAGAATGTTGAAGGTATGAAAAAAGAGGGTTACTCAAAGATGGCTTCAAAGAAGCCCTGTATAGGGGGAAACTTCAGTAATCATTATTCTAATGGTCAGAGTTTGTAGGGATACCCTGCACATCCTATCCAGTCTGCAATGCAGGTGTTTGTTGGGGTCCATTAGGGGTTGGACAACCTTCATCAGATTTTGGTGGTTATGTCACTTTGTCTGCTCTAGTGTAGCGGCCTACTCTAGATCGTTCTTTCTATGAGTACCATGAGGTTGGTCACATTAGGAGGAATTGTCCATGATTCCAATAATGAGGTCAACAACAGACTCCCAGAGCTTTAGTAGGTAGAGGGGGTAATATGATTGGTAGAGATGGCCCGTAAAGCAGGCATGGTGGTCATACAGCTAGTAGGAGCGGTACTCAGCCTAACTAGGGTGGTGGTATTATTGGTAGAGGTGGTCATCAGACCAACAGGGGCAGCGCACATGCAGGTGGTAGGACCACTTTTACGTTTTTTAGGTAGACCAGAGGCAGAGGCATCCAATATGGTGATCATAGGTACCATTCTTGTCTGTGACCTCATGGCTTCAGTTTTGTTTAATTTTGATTTTACTTTCTCATATGTATCTACTGGTTTTTTATGGGATTAGACAAGGTTTGTGGAATGCTTGATTATCCTGTTAATGTGTCTTCTCCAGTTGGAAATTCTGTGGTTATGGATAGAGTTTTTCATTCTTGTCCTATCATATTTGTGTGGCAAAAAACTTTGGTTGATTTAGTCATTCTAGACATGGTAGATTTTGACATCATCTTGGTAATGAGTTGGTTGTCTCCACACCATGCGATAATAGACGGTCATACAAAGATAGTGATTGTGGCTATGTCTAGGAAGGATAGACTAAAGTAGGAGGGTAACTATAGACCTGCTCCTATGAAACTTGTATCTTTTCTTTGTGCTCAGAGTTTGATAGGAAGGGGGTATTTCCCATTCTTGGCTCATTTTTGGACACTAGTGCAGAGGTTCCTACTATCGAGTCAGTTCCTATGATGTGTGAGTTTCTAGAGGTGTTTCCTGCGGATTTGTCTGGTATGCAACCAGATCGCAATATTGATTTTTGTATCAATCTAGAGCCAAATAGGCACCAAATTTATATTCCTCCTTATAGAATGGCGCCGACTGAGTTGAGAGATCTAATAGCTCAGTTGTATGTAGGAACTTTTGAGTAAAGGATTTATTCATCCAAATGCCTCTCCGTGGGGTGCTCTGATAAGTTGGTAATCTACCAACTTATTTAGCTCTAAAGCATGAATTATTGTCTCAATCTTGTGCTATTTCGAAGGATTTTATGCTTTTTATCTCTTCTGTTCAGGAATTCTTAGGATTCATGAGAAGAGCAGAAGCAAAGCTCACTGACTGAAGGTTGCATGGGACTTGCATTCCACAAGTACGCACCTACATAATGCAGGTGATACATGGGAGAAAAGTAAAAAACTAGCAACAAATTCTAGCACTTGTGAGCCATGAATCAAGACTTGTGGCCGCAGGTGCAACACAAGTAACCCCAAAGGCATTTCCATCTAGAATTTCCTATATAATTTGGGATAGTTTCAATGATGTTTTGGGGATCTATGCATATTTCTTTTACATAGAATTCTCCTGATTCAAATATTATATTGGAGTACACTTGGAGAAAAAGTACAATAATAACTTTTTCTTCTTCCTTGAAATAAAACACCATTATTGAATATTGAAAGCTTGGATTCTAATTGAATCTCTTGTTATGGAAGGAATTGAAGTTTATCCACATGGTAATTTTTTTTTTCCTAATATTATGAGTAGCTAAATTCAAATCTAGGGGTATGTACAAGATGGGTATATGAAGTTGTGATTGTGTATTAATTATTTATGCTTAGAATTTATTATTATGTGTAGATCTATTGGATTCTTCAAGGTTTAATTATAAAATTGATGCTTGTAAATATTGGTTGAGTTCTCTAATTTTGGTCTTGCTTGATAACGGATACTAGAATTAGGTAAGAATTTGTGGTAAGGATTGAGATATTTCCTATCTAAGGTTGAGGCTAGAGATAGCTTGACCCACTTAAGTTATTTGATTGGTTCACTGTTACATCTTTGGGATTCAAGAGAACTCAAATGATATATTCTTTGAAGTCCAGAGACAATTAACATAACCCGAATAAGGCTATCCGCACCATAATAATGTCTAAGTCAAATTGTCATACCCCGAGCCTACACCCTGGGCATAACACGGGACCTGAGACCATAAGTGATCCCAAGCTAACCCTTAGCATTAGCATGACTGTAAACATGAACATCAACATATAGAGCGGAAGCTTAACTGAAGTAATGAGCAACTTAATCTGATGTATAAATATAAGTCTTAAAATGACAATCTGAATTAAGCTGAATATTTGACTCCATGTTTGAAAACCCCTACTACTGATGAGATACTAGGACAAGTTCCCAACTAACTCTAAATACTAAAACTAAATGAAAGAACCATAATACTGAAATGAATCTAAACTCTAAGTCCTAGAATGAGGAGGACTCACCATGCTAGTTGGATGTGCTTCTGATCTACTAGACACGAGTCTAGGTGCGAGCTACTGATTCAACATCATGATAGGATGCATCACAAAGAGGTATGCAGTCAATACTATGTGAGATATGCATATATCATGACAAAATGTACTTGAAAACATGCTTAAAATGGAAATCATGCAATAGTAGTAAAGGTTGTAATGTAATGACTCAAAGATAAATCATAGGCTTAAAGCATGTTTATATCCATAAGTAATAAGTCTAAATTTGAAGGCTAAGAGTCATAAACATTTAATAACTTAGAACCATTTTCTTGTGGGAGTTTCTCATAACCGATATAGACCATGTGAGCGATATGGAATCCAACTTTGTGACCCTAGTTGGCAGATCATCCCTGTACCTTTCCGGGGTACAAGATCATGTTTAGAGTAGAACCACTATCATGAGCCCATTGAGTGAAACATAACCTACGGTGGTAGTGTAGTTCCAGATTTGGGTTATCTATAACCCTCACTGACTCGGTACTAAATACTACTCCCAAAATATAACATAGTTCTCATATCATATCATGAGACTTATCTGGATGTCAAAAATTCTTCATAATTATGGATGGCACACTTCAGTGTCATACTATTCATGAACTTTGCCTTTGAGAAAACCATTCATAATCATTAATGGCATCCTCGGAAGTCATACTAATCATGGAACTTATTTTATAAGAAAACTTTTTGTAAGCATTGATGGCATATCAGAATATCATATAAATTATGAAAACATAATTCTTGAAGGTATAGCATGACATTAGTTCAAAAACATGTTCTTTCTAGCATTCATAACTTGAGGAACTAGGCATGCTAGTTTCTTAAATGCTTGACGTCATGCTATTTGAACATGCCCAATCTCGCTTAAAATCATGTAATAGGACCAAATCATGCTAGGTTTATTCTTAAATTATGGGGTTAATAAATATTTGTAAAAACTCATGTAATATCATACATTAAGGATCATAAATCATAATATAATGGAAGTAAATAAAATTTTTACATTAAGGATCATAAATCATAATATAATGGAAGTAACTAAAATTTTTAGGACAACTCATAATTGGGTAAGAACCCTAGTTTCATTAATTCATAAATTTAAAGTAAAACTTGAGGTTTCAAGCATAAGGGTGAAAGAAAACCCTTATTGAATACCCACATACCTTAATTTCTCTCAAAACTTTAAGGAAGAACCCTAACTTGATGAAGAACGATCAAGAAATCTTTTCTTGAAGTTCTTGAATTTATTTTCTTGAAAACCCTATGGTCAAGGGTTAAGATTTCTATTAAAATTCACAATTTGATGATAGAAACTAGATATAATTACTTAGAAATCCTTGAGAGGATGTACCTCGGTGAAGGAGGAGGATAGGACGAGAGAAAACACGTCCTAGGTCTGAATGAATGGCCAAAGAATGAAAAAAATAGATTAAAACTGACTTTAAAAGGTCCCCATCAGCCCACTTGCGATTGGACATGCGGCCGCATTTGAGGACCACGACTAGAATGTGGTTTGCACTTGCTTTCCAGAAAGTTTGCTAATTTTTCCCCATATGCATTTGGACATGCGATCGCATGCGGGCATCCGTGGCTCGCATGTTGTTTTGCACCTGATTTCCTACTTGTAAGTCAAAACTAAAATGGTCATAACTTTTTACTTCTGACTCAAATTAATGCGCGGTTGGTGGCATTGGAAAGAATACTCGAAGATCTTTAATTGGTACTAGACCACTCTTCATATTTTAGGAGTAATGATAATTTGTAGTTAACCCTAGTAGAATCTTATATGAAAACTTAACCGGAAGGGATGTTTTCAACATAACTTGATGCTAGAAGTTTCTTATGACCATGATTTACATCCAAGGCACTCACCACACTAGGGAATTGATCATCACACTTAGGAAAATGGTTCGGGTCTTAGCTTAAAATTTTTAGAATGTTACAATATCTCCCTCTTGGGATCATTCATCCCGGAATGAAGACTAAACAAGGTGAGATCGATTTATGAGATAAGTATGTATGGTGAGAGCATAAGAAAAACTGGTTGAAGATAAAGCTAAATATCTAACATAATATATGTTCTGGATTAATAGAAGGGACTCAACTTAAACTCATAAAGAGCGAATGGATTCTTTGAAATCACTATCAATCGAAAGGAACATAAAACTGAGAGGATTGGTTATACCAGAAAACTATTCTCTTCTAAGATGAACTTACTACCACAAACTAAATTGAATTTAGGGCCTTATGTCCTTAGGAATGATTACCTGCAGGTCTGAACTAATCTTATATGAGGGGTCTAGTATCTTACTAGCTGAAGCTACTGGACCAAAGATATGAGCACCCTGGTCAGGGAGTAAGAACAAGACAATTCTTGCCTCAAATACTACAGTTGATAACTTTTAAGCTTAGGAACACCTCTTAACTACACTAACTCCTATGAATACCACACTTACCATTTGCAACTAATATTCTCACCAGCGCACATATAGATACTAAGGTATGAGTCTGACTACTTGATTTCACCATGTTCAAGCCTATCTCGACTAAACCTCTTTCATCTAGAGTTATCTACCAAGAATAGTATTCCTTCTTATCGCAAAAATCAACTAACCTTGAGCTCTAATCAATGGGTCACTAGCCACACAAAGCAAAGGCCCATATGTATCTCCCCATGACATTCAAGCCTATCACTATGATCACCTTATGGTTTTGTAGCTTACACTATCTAAGACTTCTCCTCGCTTCCCTAGAATATCTAGAAGTTGAAACTTCAAGAACTTCTACAAAGAGACATACCAAAATTCCTCATATAACTATTACACATGAATAATCCTCAGCTAACATTTTATCCATACTACAACTTAAGGTGGAACCAGTACACCAAAAAGGAACATCTACTACTTCCCATCTAAGCTACTACTCAGCTTCCTCCACTAATACCTATAAAAACATTAGCCAATATCACTGAAGGAATAGAGTAGGAGCATGAGCATCATGCATGAAGGAATACTAATCGGTCTTGACTTACTCTTAGCATGATCTAACCACTCAAGGTGAGGTTTAAGAAGTCAACTGCAAGGACATGAGTGCCTCACATCCTGGAGATATAAAGCATGGTTAGAGTAAGAAAAGCATAAGCACGAACTATTCAAGAAACTTGGTCTGAGCACATATGTGATGTAGCATAATTTTAATAGTCATTAAGGCATGACTGAGGACTAGGTACATAGAGATGATCATAGTGTGAGATATGAGCTTTTATATATAAAAGGTCTCATGGCATAAAGCTGGGATTTATAGAATCATAGAGTAGGACTGGAACCCTTGTTTAAAGTAATTTCTTATCATTCTAGGAGCTGAGTATGGGCATAAAGTTGCATGATGTGCATGAATTTGAATTAGGACCATGGAGCGGACACACAATACGTAAATGGGGTGTTGTAATGACCGAAGTATACCTAAGATGCTATAATAAAAATAAGTCTTTGTATCCCCCTAACTTCATTCTAACATTCATTAGAATCACTACCTGAGCCTCAAAATTTGACTGATCCTACAACTTATCATCTCCCCTGTAGATCCATGCTACCTTTCTAAGTATGTGGACCTCTCACTAATATCTGAGCTGAAGTATTATCATTTTACTCTAATAGAGAAATAACTACTCTAGCAGATAATTTGAATATATATTTTCTTCTATAGTCTAAGTCTCTCCCTCACCTAAAAGTCTTGGCCTCAACCTTTCTATCTCATATAGAGGCTTTACATACCACATTCTTTAACTTTCAACCTATCCCTTGCAATGACATGTAAAGCTTACATAGTTCTAACCCCCCCACAGATCTTTCTTTCTACTACCCATCATGATATTATACTCCTCTATCACTACTTTGTTCTAAGTTAAGACAACACACAACCATATAAGAATAAGGGTCTGGGGACTATGGATGGACATCGGAAGAAATATAACAACATATCCGATTTAGCTTCAGGAGGAATATTCTGGCCCGGTTGGCTAGGTAATGAAAGGAATCAGTTTAGACTCTAACTACCATTGTTGCCCTGCTTATCTGAGGGGCATTTACTTAACCTATGATCTATCTTACCATAGTTAAAACAACCCTCTATTCCCCTCTGGAATTCACCCAGATAAAACTTACCACAACGACTACAAGAGGGTACCTAAAGGTCCTTTGAACACTACTATGATAAGACTGAGAATCGGGTGCAGGTGTGCTGGCTGAAAATAAGGTTGGTCCAAATGACCTCTGCTGAAAAGATTTCCAGTTTCCACCATGGGTTTTCTACTGACTAGAGTCATGGTTCCATGTTCTGGCTCCCTTCTTCTTCTTTTTTCTCTTCTTAAGTTTCTGCCCCTCATCATTAGCATTAGCGCGGACCGCTACCTGTTGATTCAACTAAGCTGACATGGCTTGAGCCAACATACAAATGGCTTCACAAAACTCCACATTTGTAACCTCATGGTCTGGAATAAGAGGATTAGTATTCCTTGTGTTGTTCCTTCGTGGAGGCATTATTTGAAATGCATAGAGCATGAATTAGAAGGTAAATAGAGTTAAACTCTATTGCACAATATAGAACATGAAAGAAGTGATGTTTTTCTAAAATATTTCGTAGCCTCCTCCTCATAAGTGTGGCACGCTTAACATCCATGAGAAAGATTCTGCCTAACGCACCATTCAGATAGCCTAGGACTTTTGAACCTGATGCTCTAATACCAAGTTTGTCATGTCCTGAACCTACATCCTGGGCATAACGCGGGACATGAAATCACAAGTGATCCCAAGCTAACCCATGGTATTAGCATGGCTATTAACATGAACATAAACATATAGAGAAGAAGCTTAACTGAAGTAATGAGCAACTTAATCTGTTGTATAATTATAACTCTAAAAATGACAATCTAAATTAAGCTGAATATCTGACTCTATGTCTAAAATCCCCTACTATTGATGAGATGCTAAGATAACTCCCCAGCTAACTCTAAATACTGAAACTGAATAAAAGAACCAAAATACTGAAATAAATCTAAACTCCAAGTCCTCGAATGAGAAGGACTCACCATGCTGGTTGGATGTACTGTTGATCTACTAGCCACGAGTCTGGGTGTGAGCTAATGATTCTACATCATGATAGGATGCAACACAAAAAGGTATGTGGTTAGTACTATGGAATGTACTGAGTATATGAAATATTCATATGTCATTATAAAATGTACTTGAAAGCATGCTTAAAAAGGAAATCATGCAATAGTAGTAAAAGTTGTAATGTAATCACTCAAAGCAAAATCATAGGCTGAAAGCATGTTTATAACCATAAGTCCTGGTTAATAAGTCTAAACTTTAAGGCTAAGAGTCATATACATTTAATAACTTAGAACCATTTTCTTGTGGGAGTTTCTTGTAACCGACATAGACCATATGAGCGATATGGAATCCAACTTTGTGACCCTAGTTGGAAGATTTGTCCTGTACCTTGCCATGGTACAAGATCATGTTTATAGTGGAACTACTGTCATGAGCCTATTTGGTGAAACATAACCTATGTTAGTAATATAGTTCTGGACTTGGGTTATCTGGAACCCTTGCCAACTCGGTGCTAAATACTACTCTCAAAATATAACATAGCTCTCAAATCATATCATGTGATATATCTGAATGTCAAAACTTATTCATAATTATAGATGTAATACTTTAATATTATACTACTCACAAACTTTGACTTTGAGAAAACCATTCATAATCATTAATGGTATCCTCGGATGTCATACTAATCATGAAACTTATTTTATAAGAAAATTATTTGTAAGCATTGATGACATATCAAGATGTCACACAAATTATTAAAACATAATTCTTGCTAGCATTCATAACTTGAGGAACTAGGCATGCTATTTCTTAAATGCTTGAGGTAATGTTATATGAACATGCCCAATCTCGCTTGAAATCATGTCATAGGACCAAATCATGCTAGGTTTGTTCTCAAATTTTGGGGTTAAGAAATAATTGTAAAAACTAATGTAAAATCATGCATTAAGGATCATAAATCATAATATAATGGAAGTAAATCAAATTTTAGGACAACTCATAATTGAGTTAGAACCCTAGTTTCATAATTTCATAAATTCAAAGTAAAACTTGAGGTTTTAGGCATAAGGGTGAAAGAAAACCCTTATTGAATACCCACATACCTTAATTTCTACCACAACTTCAACGAAGAACCCTAACTTGATGAAGAACAATTAAGAAATCTTTTCTTGATGTTCTTGAATTTGTTTTCATGGAAACCCTATGGTCAAGGGTTAAGATTTCTATTAAAATTCCCAATTAGATGATAGAAACTAGTTAGAATTACTTAGAAATCCTTGAGAGGACTTACCTTTGTGAAGGAGGAGTATTGGATGATAGAAAACAATTCTAGGTCTGAAAGAATGTCCAAAAAATGAAAAAAATGGATTAAAACTGACTTAAAAAGGTCTCCATCAGCCCACTTGCGATTGGACATGCGGCCGCATATGAGAATTGTGGCTCGCATATGGTTCGCACTTGCTTTCCAGAAAATTGTCCAATGTTTCCCCATCTGTGTTTGTACATGTTATCGCGTGCAGGCATCCACGGCTCGCATGTTAAAATTAAAATGGTCATAACATTTTACTCCGGACTCAAATTAATGCGCGGTTGGTGGCATTTGAAAGATGACTTAGAGATATTTAATTTGGTGGGTACTAGACCACCTAAATCTTCATATTATAAGACTAATGATAATTTAAATTTGACCCTAGTAGAATCTTATATGAGAACTTAATCAATTGGGATGTTTTCAAAATAACTTGATGCTAGATGTTTCTTATGACCATGACGCGCATCTAAGGCACTCACCACACAAGGGAATTGACCATTACACTTACAAAAATGGTTCAGGTCTTAGCTTAAAATTTTTGGGGTGTTGCCTGAATATTCAATCCCAATCAGAAGTAATTACCTCATTGTAATTAGCACACCCCTAGTTTCCTAATCTTGATTGGTTCAACAATTGTGTTAACCTTGTTACTTGTTCAAAATCACTTGTTACAATCAAATCCCATTTTATTTTTGTTGCAATTTCATACAATGTTCACACTAAAAGTGAATTGACATACAAAATTTGGCTAATCTAACGCTAATCCTTATGGGATTTGACCCTGACTCCTAAGTTGAGTAATTATTTTGCAAACAATAATTTCCACCTTCCTAAGTGAAGAGTGCTTTTGGAAGTTATCTAAAATAGCGCCGTTGCTGGAGATTAACTTTTGATTACCTTGTTTTATGTGTTGATTTGCTTTAGTATTGCGCCTTGTGCTGGTTTACCTTGTTTTTTTGTTTTTTTCATGCCAGGTGAAAAAATGAGCCACATTACTGAGTAAGCTAGTGTTGACAGTTTTATGGATGATGAGAATGACCCAATGGGTCATGGTGTAGCGAGTGCCATTCACCTACCTCCAATGGTAGGGAATACGGTCTTTCACGTTACAAGCACTATGCTACACCTCTTCCAAATGAAAGGTCTCTTTGGTGGTCTCCCGCATGAAGAAGGAAATTGCCATATAAGGAACTTTGTAGAGATTTACCAACCGTTCAACATAACCAACATAACTCAAAAGTCAATCCGGTTGAGATCATTCCCATTCTCCCAAATGGGGGACTAAACACAATGGTTAGATAGGCTTCCTAAAGGCTCCATTACCTCATGGAATAAACTCACTGAAGCCTTCCTTGACCAGTTTTTCCCACCCTCTAGAATTCTTCAACTTAGAGATTAAATAACCAACTTTAGACAATTGTCAATGAAGCTTTACATGAGCCATGACTAAGGTTTAAGAAGAAGATTTTCCAATGCCAACCCATAGTCTTCCTGATGGGGTCTTGTTTAAAACTTTTATCGATCTTTAAACTGTATAAACAAGTTTGTGGAAAATAACTTGGAGGGTGGTTCATTGATGGACCAAAATTTTAGCCTTGCCAAAGCCTTGTTAGATAGGATGACGAAGACCAATTGTGCTTGGCATACTAGGGAAGCCGAGGTGAAAACAGGTGTAACTTCCACAATTGTGTCTAAGGAAATAAGGAAAAAAAAGAGAAAGGGAAAAAACAATGGAAAAGATGATGACACAAATTAAGTTTCTTGCAAAGCATGTAATGGGAACCGAAATGAAAAGCATAAATGCAATCGGGTCTCAAGGAGATAAATCTTATGACAGGGATGATGCATATGATTTGTTTGATGAGGACACCCATTACATTTCTAATCAAGTGGCGAGTTCTCGCCCGGGTTACCAAGGTGGCAACAGAGGCCCTTTGCAACCAAGGGAGGGAAACCAAGGTTGGAACAATGAGAGAGATGGATCATGGAGAGATAGGGATTGTGAAACAAATGTGGGAGATCGTGATAGGTAGGGATATAGGTATAATCACTGGAATAACAATTTGTATGTTCCTTCTTCAAAAGCGGAAACAACTCCCACCCAAATGGGTGTTATAAATCCTATGAGCTCTAAATTTGAAGAGATATTGGCAAGAGTCTCAAAAAAAGTGGAATCTATGGACATCGGTATTTGGAAATTGAAAAATGAGGTCTCTACCCTCAATTAGATTATGAGTTCCCATTTGGATTCCATTAAGGACCTTGAAAACCAAATGAATCATTTATTGGCTCAAATAAACCTAAAGGCAAGAGGGTACACTTCCTAGTGACACATTCTCTAATTCAGAGAATGATGGACATTGCATGGAAATTGTCACTAGAAGTGGAAGAATGCTAGATCATTTGGTTGATGAAGTCGATGATATTGTGGGCAAGAAGAAGATAGGTGAAAATCCTAAAGTGGTAATGAAGTTGAGTGAACCTTTGTTGAATGATGATAAGAGTTTGAATGTAGATGAAGAGATTCCAAGTTCGGAAGACGAAAAGGTGGAGCCTTTTTATCAAGTTGCGATTGACATCAAAGAGGAATGATAGGACAAAGTTGTGAATGCTCCATTGCCAATGCCCAAGTGTCCTACTTATCCTCAAATATTGATCAAAAATAAGGAGGACACCCAATTCAAAAAGTTTATTGATGTGTTTAGCAAATTGTCCGTGAGTATCCCATTGGTTAATGCCTTAATACAAATGCTTGGGTATGAAAAGTTTATGAAAGAGTTGTTGAGGAAAAAAAAGGTTGTTTATATGACATGGTGGAGGTGTCACATCACTGTAGCACTATAATGGTTAGTAACTAAGCTCCAAAAAGAGAAGACCCGAGAGCCTTTTTAATTCCTTGCACCATTAGTGTGTATCTATATAAGAAAGCCTTGTGTGACCTAGGTGTAATGACCCTTCTGGTTATTTCCACGTATACGTTTTACTTGAACCATTAGAGCTTGTTGTAGCGGACCCAAGTCACTTAAGGCTCATCAGGACCGGTATTTCGGTGTCGGGCCCATTTGTTTGGTCGCATTATAAGTTTTGAAGTCAAGCAAATCGGCAAAAGTTATCGTAAGTTCTTTAATAAATTTTCTGAACTTTGGGTAAAATGTCTCGGAGCTTTTCTCTCAATATATAAGGAGTTAGAAGTCCGCCGAAATACCAAATCGAAGGTATACGAGTCTAGTTTCCAACGCACAAAACCTCACGTCCAACTGATCTCGGAGTAAAAAGTTATATTATTATTACCTTTTCAAAATATTTTAAAGGTTTATGAAAAATATTTTTGCTACGATATAAGTGTATATGTATTTATTTTATAAGGTTTTTATACATTGTAGTATTTTAACGGAGATAGTAAATTTAGTTATGTTGAAAATTATTATTATAATATAGTAGGTTTTATTCGAAATAATTTTCTATGAATTATGGTATATTTAAAAAGTTATATTTATTATACCACGAATTTATGCAATACCCGAGTATATAAATAACGGGATAAGAATATTGTTTTGTTGCCTTGTAATTTCCACCTCCACTCCACGTGTAGGTGGAGGGAGTGGCCAGCAAATACTAACAGTGAGTGGTGGCATGTATGGTAAGTGGTGCATTTAGTGCCACTCATTCCTTTGTTAAAAGAAAACTTATCACTTTCTCTCTAACAATTCATGTACTTATATATGTTGCTGTTCCTTTTTACTACAAAACCATTATTCTCTTTTCCATCCAAACAATATCATAGGCTATAGTACATATACGCGAGCAGATGGCTGGAGGAATTTTGTGGAAGAAAGCATGTTTTGAAACTATTGTTGATTCTCAAATGAAAATCAATTTTCTACGTCAAGTTATTCAAGCCCGAGTTCAAGTTTGATTTCATTTTGGAGCTTCTTTTCAGAGAGGTTCGAGCTTGTCATCGGACGACAGGTAGGTTACGGTTTATTTTCCCTAGACTCCGCATATATAGAATAAAATTGTATTAATGGGCATACTTGGGTTGGTTTATTAGGTTGGCACCACAAACCTCGACCGCTTTATTCATGTCCGCCTACTTTTGTTCCTCTGTTGCTTGTAGTATACGCCGATATATTTTATTTACCCTTGTGGTCCTGTGAGGCCTTGTTGACTCTGGAACATAGAAGGTGGGATTTTGGGAATGTCCGCGAGTCCCGGGCATAGAATTATCCTTCTAGGCTGGTTATGCTTGCTGAGTAGCTGTGGGCCTGTGCCGGGTCGATAGGTTGATTGTGAGCTGCTGGGCAGCTATTATGTGTGATCATACCATTTCCATGCATATAAAGAGGTTTTATCCATATTTTACTATGATTTTGGCTTCGGGTCTACTGGCACTATTTTCTAAACCTTGCATGGCCCGGAGGCCTGTTTTTGATGGAAATAATTTGGAAATGGTTGATTTAACTTGTGAATATTCCTGGATAAAAGGAAGTAAAATTATGTTTTGAATCACCAGTTTTACGATTCACGCTAGACTCGGCAGGGCCGGGGTGCTAGTTGAGTTTTCTTGCTACTTGAGATGATTTTAGCCTCGGTCGGACCGATCAACTGAGATGACTTTTTACTATTTAGACCCGGTTATGCCCGGGCACCCTTGGAGGGGTTTTTGAGACATTTTCCTACTACTTTAGTCCTGGACAGGGTCTGGGCATTGCATATTCGAGACTGGGTCTCTATCTTGATACCGGACTTGCTTCCGGACGACATGTTTGATACTGAGTTTTAGTATGGGGTCTGGGACCTCCATGGACCTTTCCATCCGGGCCAGGGTCTACGGGCTGCGTGTGCCGGAGGAGGGGTATACGGTGGAGTAGAGATATACGGGGAGTTGTCTTCTCATTGGAACCACTGCTGGTCCGGTCGGCGCCTTGAGGAGGTACATACAAGATACCATTCCTGAGTCTTCATTGCATCTTCATTATGTTTGAGCTCCACCTTGTTTGTCTGTTTGTTGATTGTACGTTCTGGTAGTATGGGATGCGGAGGTTTGTTATCACTCTGTTTGTGTTCCTCGGTTGTATGGGCCTGGTCCGGGGACTGTAGGTAGACTTTTGCTTTACTTACAGAATTGTCTCTATTACGATAAGTATGAGATTGGTATGATTGTTGAATTTTGATCATGTCTCTTGGATCCTATCATTAGTCTGTCTCTCTTCTTTTACCCTGAGGATACCGGTAACCGTCCTTTTGTTATACTTATTTTGTTATTTCACTGTTGTTGGCAAACCCCAAGTGCTGTTGTTTTTACTCACCATCGCCTATGGTGTATTATTCTGCTTCTAGCCTCAACTATGTGGTTCTGTTGATTTCCTGGGCTAGTTCCAGGGTACCTTCGGTTAATTTCTGTGACTGCTTGCTTCTATCTTCTGGCTATTACTACGCTTTTTTCTTATATCGTGCCCAGGTCGGCCTATCTGATACCTCCTGGTACCTTATGCTCGCATTGGTGCTCCCCTACCCCCTGCATCTTCTGGGTGCAGCATCCCTTAGGTGTTGGGCATCGCCGTTAGAGCTGTGATTCTGCTTGGAGAACTGTTGGGGACTTACTTCCAAGACTGGGTGAGTCTTGCGGCACTCGGAGCTTACGCGTTAGTTATGCTCTTTGCTTTCATGTATCTATTATCATTCAAGACATCTGCACTATTTGTTTTGGATTATTTGCACTCCATGTATGTAGTTTGGGCTCTATACTATGATACCAGGTCTTGGGGTTTGGTTTAGTTTCCGCATATGTATATATTTATAGTCCTTTTATTTGTTCTCTTATTTGTTAGATAGTAGCCCATTACTAATTGTTCTGGGCTACGGGGATTGGTTCACCTACCGGGGGTTGTAGGTGCCATCATGACCGAGAAATTGGGTCGTGACAACTTGGTATCAGAGCTTCAGGTTCACCGGTGTCATCGGTATAGGAGCCAATGTCTAGTAGAGTCCTGCGGATCGGGGCGGAGACGTCCGTACTCAATCTTTGGGAGGCTACAGTGGCATTTTAGGAAATTTGACTCTTTCATTGCTTCCGTGTCGTGCGTACTACCCTTGAAGTTTCTGGAAATCTCATTTATTCTACTTCATTCTTCCGCAGATGGTTCGTACGAGATCATCGGCAGAACGCGAGGATGAGCCTCCTACTCCAGCT
>QJPP01006019.1:0-31602 GCA_003996215.1 Jaltomata sinuosa | reverse complement strand
CCGCTTACGCTTCGTTAATTTGAGGTGTAGTTTGGGCGTTATCAAAAAAGTGGCGCCGTTGCCGGGGAATACGGTTGTTTATTAAGTCTGGTGTGTTTATTTGACTCTTAGTCATACTTTCCTGCTTTTACTTTTATTTGTTGTTTTTGTTTATTATAGGGTATATAGTTGTGCATACAGTTGTTTATTAAGTCTGGGGTATCTTGATGAAGTCTGAGTAATCAAGACACCCGCGTCGTGCCGCGACGTTAAATCAGGCGCTGTATGGGAGGCAACCCATAAATTGTTGTTGTATTATAATCTAATTAATTCGTGGGGAAACCTGTGAGTCACCACCGAGGGTTTTTGTTGCCGTGTTTCTTTTCCCTCCGGTGTGCTATCTAGTAGAACCGGCATGTTTAGGTTGTTATTTTAAATTTTTTAGTGTCTATAATGATGAGCATGGCGTTTTTGTTGACCAAAACGAGGCCCCTTTAAAAAAAAATTGGTTTTGTACTTATGTTGAAACGATTGACTGTCTGGATCCTTGAATGTCATTGTGTGATTATGATTAGAATGAGTATGCTTAAGCCGAGCAGTTGTTTGATAGTTGGTAGCGATATAGTTTCTTGGTGCCAAGAGTGTGTGAGATTATTGTTATAAATTCTTACTCTGTGCATGCATCTAGAACTTGCCCGGTCTATTTTGTTAAGTTCGAAGTTTGGTTGCTTAGGAAAGGATCACAGGCCCTTTTTGTATGCAGTCCACTTAACCTAAAAGACCGTCCAAATATAAATAATCCCTTTGATCCCTGTTTGAGCCATAATTGACTTTGAAACCCTATTTTGGCCCTGGTCCTTCCTTGGACATCGTGCACCTCATCTCAGGCAATCAGCCTAAGTTGAGGGTGGCTACTATAGAGGTAAACCCTGTTTTGGCCCTGGTCCTCCCTTGGACATTGTGCACCTCAACGCAGGCAATCAGCCTAAGTTGAGGGTGGCTACTAGAGAGGTGAATGATAAGAAAAAGAGGATAGTGAAGATTGGTTGTGAATAGAATGAAAAGTCGGGTGTGTGCCTAAGAAAAAAAGAAAAAAAAAAGAGATGAAAAAGATCGAAAAAGAAATAAAAAGAATTGTAAAAATAAAGAGGCCGCACCTGTAGCTAGAAAGAAGGAAATATAAAGGTGAATAAGGATGGACAAAGTAAGTTATGTGGTAATAAGACGTCGGTAGTTCCAAGGAGGGCTTAGTCACTAACCCCTAAATGTATCCTACTTGCACCCGAAGCCTCATTACAAGCCTAAACAAGTCCTGTAGTGATCCTGAGCGGCTTTCTGAAGAACTGAAATCGAATAGTAAGGGCAAGCCTATGGTATCGCATGTGCATTGTTTGAAATCGGTTGTGAGTGTGAGCGCTTACCTAGTCCCAAATCTTGTGTGTGGGATTTCTTTGTGGTGAGGGCACCAAGATGTCTGTATTGTCTATTGATTGTTAGGATAGTTGCGCGTGTGTATGTAGAATGTTCTATCATATCAGAATGACATGTTTGGATCCTTGAAAGTTAGTGTTTCATACATTCGTGTGCTACGAGGGAGCTTGATTTAATTGAATAAGTTTTGAATGACCATGAGTTGCTAGAGACATGAGTTTGTGTTCTTAGTTGAGTCGTCTTATTGTTTTTATGTTATGTTGCTTGAGGACAAGCGAACGTTTTAAGATGAGGGTGTTGATGTGCCGCCAATTTACGGCACTTTCGACTCCTTTTAACTAAGAACAATCGTACGTTTTCAAGCAACCATCGTCGTTTTTGATGTTTTTATGTTATATTTGTAGGAAATGGAGACAAACATGGAAACGGAAGGAAATACGCGAAAAAGAGCATTCTGGATAAGAGTGACGGTTCAGGTGACGGTCCGTCAAGGGTGTGACGGTCCGTCACCCAAACCGTCACACCAAGGCAGCAAGTGAGGCAGTCCACTGCCTAAGGGTGATGGTCCAGGCGACGGTCCGTCAACACTGTGACGGTCCGTCAGCCTGGCCGTCACCCTTAGGCAGTCCGCGACGCGGAATCCGAGCATTTTTTGGATTGGTTTCCTAGACTCCTATAAATACCCTATGTTAGTTTTATTTTAATAATTCATTCAATATACAATAGTTCTCCCAATAGTTTTAGGAGTTTTTGAGCAAGTTTTGAGAGAGGAAACGCGCTACACACGGTTTCCTTCTCCTCAATCTTGTTCTTGATTCGTTCTTGGGATCTTGGTTTTTCTTGTTCTTGGATAATTGAAGATTGTTTTCACTATATTGTAAGAATCCATTCTCTTTATTATGAATACAATTCTCTTCTCTTTTCTTTATAGCATAATTAACTAAACCTCCCACAACTAGGGTTGTGGGAGCCATGGCAAACGTAGCGATATAGATTCCGGGTAGCGTTGGGTTCAATATATGTATTGTCACGTTGTTAATCATTCATTATTTAACATTTTCTAGTGGTTGCAAACATTAGAACATGCCTAGGTTTAAGTTTGCTTGAGTAAAGAGATTAAAACCGGAAAACTTGATTAACAACAAGGATTCGAGACTACTAACTCTCGTCTAATGATTAATGCTGTAACTAGATTAATCTACTTGATGTTTAGGATTGAAATCTAAAAAGCACATCTTTTCGAGGTCGAGAGAATAGAAAAGGAAATTTATCTATTTGGTTGAGAAACGTTTAGACGATACCATTACTTCAATCACATCGTGACACGCATATAAAAAGAACCCGATTAAGCCTAGAATTGACATTGTTACTAACGCCATGGTAAACACTTCCCTAGTTCATTCTCCTATTGATTATCATTCATACGTTAATTGTTCGTTTTGTTTACGCATTGTTTACACAAAACCCCCCCTATTTACCGGAAACTATTGACGACTAGTCACATATGTCACTAAAGGCTTAATCTTCACCATATTCTCTGTGGGATTCGACCCCAACCTTTGTTGGGTTCTATATTTGACTACGACCGCTTACGCTTCTTTAATTAGAGGTGTAGTTTGGGCGTTATCAGTTCCTAAGCTTGAAAAGACTTCATTCATTGGAACCAAGTGGGTCTTCAGAAATAAACTCAATGAAGCAGGAGAAGTTGTTCTCAACAAGGCTCGACTAGTAGCTCAAGGATACTCTCAACAAGAGGGAGTCGACTATGATGAAACTTTTACTCCTGTTGCAAGGAATTTTCTGACTTAATGCAAAGTGAATTTGAAATTAGCACGATGGGTGAGTTGACCTTCTTTTTGGGGTTACAAATTCATCAGTTGACTTAAGGTATTTTCATCAGTCAAATTAAGTATATTAAGAAACTTATTCAAAAATTTAGAATGAGTGAAGCCAAATCTCTGGGAAATCCAATGAGTCCCACTTGCAACCTTGACGCTAATGAAGATGGTAAGTCAGTTGATGAAATAAGATATCGAGGTATGATTGGATATTTGCTTTATCTCACTGCCAGTCAATCGGATATCATGTTCAGTGCATGTAAATGTGCAAGGTTTCAGTTAGCTCCTAAAGAATCTCATTTATCTATTGTTAAGTGTGTTATTCGATATCTCGTAGGTACTATATCTTATGGCTTATGGTATCCTAGAAAAAGTGACTTTATGCTTAAAGAATTTTCAGATGCAGATTTCGCAGGTGACAAAAATGATAGAAAAAGCACAAGTGGAACTTGTCAACTTCTAGCAAAGGCTCTTATTTCCTGGAACACCAAAAAAAATTGTGTTTCTATCTCTACCACTGAAGTTGAATATATCTCTATTGGTGTTTATTGTGCTCAAATTCTTTCGATGATTCACCAATTAAGTGATTATGAATTATCTTTTAAACCTGTGCCTATTATATGTGATAATTCCAATGCTATTTGTTTAACGAAAAATCCTGTGCATCATTCTAGAGCTAAGCACATTGATATCAAGCATCATTTTATTAGAGATCATGTTTTAAATAGTGATATTGAACTATCTTTTGTGAGCACTGATTTCCAATTAGCTGATATTTTTACTAAACTTTTGCTTGAAGAAAGATTTTGCACTCTGAGAGAATCTCTTGGCATTACCTCAAAATCTTTTTAGATCTTTCCTTGATGTGTTTCTTATTTTATAACTGGACTTGCGCCAATAAGACATCTATATTGTAGTTGCTCTACTCTCTATACTTGGTTTCCTTTTTGATTGATGTCAAATGAGGAGAATAATAGAAGCAAGGGGGGTAGTCAACTAGCTTTTAACTAGCAGCAAGTCAACGATACAGAGGGGGAAGATGTAGACTTCTTATTAAAAGGGAAGTTGACTACATTTACAAACCTAAAAATTGTCATCATCAAAAAGGGGGAGATTGATAGTGTTCTGATTTTAATGAATGACAATTTCACCTTGTAGGGGCTTGCTCAAAGATGTTGATCCAAGATATTCTACTTACCATTGAAAGAGAAAGTACCAAGCAAGAAAGGAAAGCATTATCTAAGAGGAAGAAAAATCAAGTACCAAGCAGGAAAGGAAAATATCAAGGAGCATTACTCAAAAAGGAAGAAAAATCAAGTACCAAGCAAGAAGCAACAAAGAGAGATTTACACTCAAGAAGGAAGGGGAAATAAGGAAGCAATTATGAAGATTCTCAAGCATCAAAATACTTTGGAAAATAAGGAAAGAAATCTTCAAGATTTTGACAAAGATCTTAAAGGAAAAACAAGGTTCCTTGAAATCACAAAATGGAAGGAAAGAAGCAGCAAAGTCAAATCTATTTATGGACTCAAGTACCAAGCATTGAATAAGAATCTATTATGGAAAAGAAATATCTCAAGCCTCAATCAAGGAAGTACCAAGCAAAGCCTTATCAAAAAGAAATATCTCAAGCTTCAATCACGGAAGTACCAAGCAAAGCCAAATCTGCAGATTCAAGGAGTCAAAGAATGACTCAACCTTACTCTTGGAAAGAAGGATATTCCATGTCCTTATTCCAAGGATAAAATATCTTGGTTTGCCTTCTTCACCAAAGCGCTTCACCAACGGCTAGTTCATCTTCTATAAAATCCTCTGAAGACTGAAGAAGAAAAATATACAAACAGTCTCTACCATCTCAAGTTCTTTGCTCTACTTTTATTAAGCATTATACTACCTTTTATTTTACTGTGTAGTGAAAAAGAGAGGAGAGAAAAAAATATAGTTGGTGAGGCATTGTATCAAAAGAGAAAAAGAAAAAAAAAGAATTGATTGTAGACATAGGAGTTATACTCTCAAAGCTTGTACCCAAAACAAAACCACCAAAGAACTAGTAGAGAACACACTTGCAACCCAAGGGGGCTGATGTAAGATTCATTCTAAATCCCAACCAGTATAACAATATCTGGTGTCAATTACTTTTACAGCACTTATAATTCTACACTTTTACTAACTGCTTATCTGTGCATAACAGTCGACTGACCCCCTCAGACTATCGACTCAGAAAATGAAAAACATCAATTCACCCACCCTCTTGCACTTTCACCAGTTACTTCTCCAAGATCGACCTTAGATCCAGTTATCATCAGCTTCGTGTTCGAGAGTGTGACATTCCAAAGACGGCCTTCGAAACTCGGTTGGTCATTATTATTTTATGGTTATATCTTTTAGACTAACGAATGCTCCCGCAGCTTTTATGGATTTGATGAACCATGTGTTCAAGAAGTATCTGGATATGTTCATGATTATTTTCATTGATGATATTCTTATATATTCTCGGATTAGGGAGGAGCATGCAGACCATTTGAGAGTTGTGTTGCAAACTCTTCAGGATCGATAACTATTTGCTAAGTTTAACAAGTGTGAGTTTTGGATGCAGTCTGTTGCTTTTTTGGGTCATATTGTGACTAGAGATGGTATTCGAGTTGATTCTCAAAAGAATGAGGCAGTAAAGAACTGGCCTAGACCCACTTCCTCGTCTGATATTAGAAGCTTTTTGGGTTTGGTTACTATAGGATTGTGGAAGGGTTTTCTTCCATTGTTGCATCATTGACTCGGTTGACTCAGAAGAAGGTTAAATTTCAGTGGTCTGATCTGTGTGAGAAGAACTTTCAGGAATTGAAGACTAGATTGACCACAGCTCCAGTGTTGGCTCTACCCGAGGGCCTAGATGACTTTGTTGTGTATTGTGATTCTTCTAGGACTGGTTTGGGTTGTGTTTTGATGTAGCATGGTAAGGTGATTGCTTATGCTTCTAGACAGCTTAAGATTCATGAGAAGAACTACCCTACTAATGATCTTGAGTTAGCGGCCATGGTTTTTGCTTTGAAAATTTAGAGACACTACTTGTATTGTGTTCATGTGGATGTATTCACCGATCATAAGAGTCTTTAGTATGTTTTCACTCAAAATAAATTGAATCTTCATTAACGGAGATGGCTTGAGCTTCTTAAGGATTATGATATGAGTGTGCTTTACCATCCGGGTAAGGCCAATGTAGTGGCGGATACACTTAGTAGGTTGTCTATGGATAGTGTGTCTTTAGTTGAGGTCGGGAAGAAGGAGTTGGCCAAGGATATTCATTGACTTGCTCGATTAGGAGTTCACGTTATGGATTCGACAGAAAGTGGTGTTATTGTTCAGAATGGTTCTGAATCATCTTTGGTAGCTGAAGTAAAAGAGAAGCAAGACAGTGATCCTATCTTGCACCAGTTGAAGGGTGCAGTCCATCAGCAAAGGGTAGAGATTTTCTCCCAAAGGGGAGATGGTATGCTTTGATATCAGGGTAATTGTGTGTTCCTGACATAGATGGGTTAAGACAGTGGATTTTGACAGAGGCTCATAGATCTAGGTATTCTATTCACCCCGGTGCCACCAAGATGTACTGTGATCTATGAAAAGTCTATTGGTAGAATGGCATGAAGAGGGACATAGCAGGTTTCGTGGCTAAGTGTCCCAACTATCAGCAAGTAAAGGTAGAGCATCAGCGACCGGGTGGTATGACTCAGGATATTGATTTTCCTACTTGGAAGTAGGAAGCGATCAATATGTATTTCATTACAGGTTTAACTCATACTCGCAGACAGCATGATTCTATTTGGGTGATTGTCGACAAGATGACTAAGTTAGCCCACTTCTTGGTTGTCAAGACTATGAATTCAGCAGATGATTATGCCAGACTCTACATTCATGAGATAGTCACGTTGCATGGTGTTCCACTGTCTATCATTTCAGATAGGGGTACTCAGTTTACATCCCAATTTTGGAGGTCATTTCAGAAAGGGTCTTGGTACTCAGGTTAAGCTTAGCACAGCTTTTCACGCTCAGACGGATGGCCAGGCAGAGCGTACTATTCAGACTTCGGAGGAATCAGCTAGTTGAGAGAGCTACTTGGGAAGCAGAAGCAGCCATGAAAGCCAAGTACCCTCATCTCTTTCCTTTAAGATTCAGTTTCAGCTTGAGGTAATAGTTTCCTCCTTAGTATGTCCCTCCGACTCTATTCCATCAGTTTCCCTCATAATACTAGCATGCATTCATGTTTTTCAAAGTTAGTTCAATTATGTTTTAAGTTGAAAAGCTCAGTTTTCATATATTTCCTTGAGTTTTCATGTTTTGTTGCTTGGTTGGGCTATTTTCTCCCTAGTTTTCCTTGCTTAGTCTTCATTCGAGGACGAATGATCCCAAGGGGAAGATATTGTAACACCCCGTAATTTGATTCAAATTTTAAACTTAGAATCTTTGAAAAAATTTAACTTTCCAAGAATTACGAGTCCAAACCACGTACCGTGGTTGGAACTACGAGTCGTGGAATGAACCCATGGTTTAAGTCTGCAGGATCAGCCTCTGGTTTGAGAACCACGAGTGGATTGTACGGACCGTAGTTCATTCTACGGATCATTTTGTTAACTCGTGGAATCAAACCTGAGGACTGACTATTTCCCCAAGAACCACGAGTGGGTTCTACGGACCATAGTTCATTCTACGGACCATACTGTTTACTCGTGGAACTTGATCTGAGGTCTGCCTAATTCTCCAGGAACTACGAATGGGTCTACGGATCATAGTTTATTTTATGGCCCATCCTGTTGACTCGTAGAATCAAATCTGCAGTTGATCATTTGGGCCAGGAACCACAAGTGAAAACCACGAGTCGTGGTTCAGTCTATGGCTCGTGGATTGCACATGTGATCCCTGAAGTCGAGATTTTGACAGTTGTTTCTAAATTATTTCCAGGGGTATTTTTATAATTATCCACCCTTTTAACTCTTCAGTAAAGTCATTTTGACCACTTTTAGTAGGATTTCTACTACTATTAGCCTAAGTCTCTCATTATTCCTCATTCATCTACCAAAAAGGGAAAAGAACTTCAGCAACTCCAAGTCTCAAGCTCAAAGTTCAAGCCTCCATTTCTTTTCATCTTAGATCAAGCAAGCTTCTATAAGGTATGTGGGTATTCAACAAGGGATCCTTTCACCCTTGTGCACAAAATCCCAAACTTTTACTTTGATTTATGAATTTATGAAATTAGGTTTCTTATCCAAATTGGGAAAAACTTATGGGTTCAGTTTTAAAGCATCAATTCATGGTTTCTCATCACTTATCTATGATTTATTTGAGGTTCCTTAGTTGATTTCAAAAGTTCATGCATTAAAGATGATTTCTAGCATGGTTCCATTGAATTGCACATTTTTGAGTGAAAATTGGCATGTTTAGATAACATGGCCTTATGTATTTATGAAATTGCATGCCTAATTCTTCAAGTTATGAATTTAGAAAGAAATGTATGTTTTGGAATTATGGCTATGCTAAGTTTTAAGACTTATGCATTGAATTGCATGACATCAGATATGTCTTTATGCTTTTCAAACAGATTTGGCATCAGATATGTCATTAGTTATGATCAGTTTTGGCATCAGATATGCCCCAGTATTATATGAGCTATATGTATGTTTTTGGGAGTAGTATTTAGCACCGAGTTGGATGGGGTGAGAGTACCCTTAGTCCCAGAACTATGAGGTTCATAAGTCTCCTCTGTTGGGCATTAGAATTAGTGATCACGAAACAGTTATGCCTTTATACCCTGGAAAGGTATATTGGATCCTCTCGATGGGGCGGATATATCGGATTCCATGTAGCTCACATGGTCTGTATCGATTAGAGAACCTCTCACAGAAACAGTTTCAGCTTTTAAAATGTATTTGACTCTTGCTCAGATTTCAGACTTACTATTTATGATTATATTTTTAGCTTATGATATTGCATCGATTCATTTACATTACAGTTTTACCGTTATATCATGATATCAGTTTTATAGCATTTCTAGCATGTTTACTTCAGATTTTGCATATCTCACATATTCAGTACATCCTATAGTACTGACGCATATCTTGCGTTGGGTCCTCTTGATGATGCAGATTCAGGTTTTCTTCCTCAGACACGTGTCTAGAGATCACAGGCCATTCAGCTAGTGTTGGTGAGTCCTCATCTCCCGAGGACCGATTCGTGAGTTTAGCTTGTTATCATCCTTTCAGTATTTAGAGTTAGCTGGGGTCTTGTCCCAGTAACTCCTTATGTCATATGTAGAGGCTTATCAGACATAGACAGTGTTCGAGTCTCTCTTTTGGATTATGTTTCATCTTGACATTATCATTTATGGATTGGTTTGCCTAGATTCTTAATTATGCTTCCGCTATGTTTTCTTACGATTATCTGAGTTATGCTATGATCAAGGGTTAACTTGTGCCACTTGCGGTCCCAAGTCCCATGTTACGTCTAGGGTGTAGCCTCGGCGCGTGACAATACCGCATCTAATTCTCATTCTTACCACAACAACCTTCCTCTATCTTACCTCTCATCTTTTGTTCCCTTTTTCCTTTAAGTCTTTCAACTACAAAGTGCATTAGGGACTCTTTGGATCAAATTAGCATAGGGTAATCAACTAAAGGGGATAGGCTAATTATGCGGCTAGTCAAAAAAATAGGCTCAAGGCTCAATGGACCTTAACTAACGATAACGTAAAGGTAACACAAATAATAGTAAAAAAGAATTGACTCATAAGAAAATGCCTTGATCATATCCTACAATTCAACACTATGTTTCATTTCATACACATACGGAACAAGTTCTAAATATCAACATATACAAGAAACATACAATGGTTCGAAAATGGCTTGTTAAGACTACATATTCACAACACAACTAAATTGAATGAATTAACATTATTAAGCCCATCTTTATGTTTTGAGTCAAGTTAAAGAGCTTATGCGCCTCTAAATGAAGTCTCCTACTTTTTATGCTTCTTTTGAGAAAATTACCCATGACTTCTAGTGTATACTTAGGCGAAGCACCTAGCACTCAAATGGCTATGGTTTCTAATCTTTCTCCTTCCTATGATTAATTTTCTCTCAAGACGGTCATCATCCATTCATCATCGAGAAAAGTCTCTACCTATGACTAAAAAAAATAAAATACAAAATAAAACTACTCCTAAAAAAATAAAAATTATCCGGTTCAAAGAGCCTCTCCTTGGAAAAGAACTGAGGCCATAAGAAAAATCAAGGGGAAGAAATAAACAACATAAAATCTTTTTCTCTTTTTTTAAAACTCAAATAATAAAAAATTTATGACATACTCACCCTTAACTCACAAATATCGGAAGATTTTTCATCTCACACTTAAAATTATGCTTTGTCCCAAAGTAATTTAAAGTAAAAGGTGAAAAACAAGGGTAAAAAATAATCCCTGAGGCCCTCTAGGACCTAGTTCATAATGAATCAAAACGACTCCAGGCTTGATCTTAAACCATGCTCCTTAACTCTTAAATTAGGTATTCAGACTTTTCCAAACCTTCAAAAATAAAAACAAAACAAAACATAAAACTATAAAAATAAAAAATAAGAAGTTACACTACAAATTGGATTGCCTCCCAATAAGCGCCTAATTTAACATTGCGGCACGACGCCATCAAGTTCACCATTTTTCTTTCCATTTAGAATTTATGAATTGCACCCCTAACTTTGCATCAAATTTTCTCCTCCACTCAAGGGGCAGTGGTACAAAGATGAAGAAACCAAGTAAAGGATGTCGCATCTTGCACTTTTTGTCCCTTAAGTGAGGAATGTCGTTTTGCTCTTTTGTGTTACATATTTTAGAATGTAGAGGCCTTGTTCCTCATCTACACACTTCTCCACTGGTTTAAATGACTCAATTCTCATATCATCATCCAAACATAATGTAAAAAAATGAGTAGAATGAGGTCCAACACATTCTAATTCCAAACTCGCATTTTTTGTGACATGCTCACTTTTGTGTGCCTCCTCAACATCGGTACTAATGAATAAAACATAGTTGAATGGTTGAAATTTCTTTTTTTGCCCACTAGTTGGCCAATATCCACAATAATTAATGATTGGGTCTCAGACGCCTCAACCTTATTATTCAAGTGATCCTCCAAGTCATGAATATCAGCGTCAAATTGGCCTATATCTTGTCTGAGCTCAACTCTACCTTCTATCAGTTATGTCGTCATGTTTGTAAGACTATCACGGAGAAACTCATGAAATTTAATTTTCTGCTCTTGTTCCCTTAGCCAAATTGGCTCACTATGTCTGCTTCCTCACAATTTTCTCCTAGTAGGAACTCATTTTCTTCTTCTACTAGAGGTTCATCTTGAGTATTGACTAAAGTTATCACTTGCTGATCAATACAAGTTTCAGTCATAGTTTGCATATCTGTGAGTTGAAAACTCATTCTCTCCAAGGTTTCGCTTTGTTCTGCTTGTTGCTCCAGTATTTGCTTCAGCATATCAAGAAGGTGAGCATTATGATTCGTATCCTCCACTTCACTACCCCTGCTAACATCATAAACAACAGAATAATCATAATAGGGGCTTAGGGGACATACATTAAATTCAAAAGATTGGGGAGGTATGACCAACCTGCTCTCTTGAATATAATGGCAATTAATACTCAATTGGGTCCTTCACAGTATTAACAAGGATTACCAACATATCAATACTCATTATTTAACCAATATTTATCCCCAAATATCATGTTAAGAAGAAGTAGTAAAAAAATAAACCATCTATATAAGAAAATAAATTATATACAAAAATTCAAATAAATAAAAATAAAAAGTCTAACTTAGATAAATAATTAATTTCTAAATCCCCGATAACGATGCCAAAAACTTATCGCGTCCAAATGCACACGCAAGTGTACGCAGTCATACAAGTAATATAGAATTGAGAGTCCAGATATCGTATCCACAGGGACTTGTTGATTAATTATTTTACTAAATTAAACTAGTTCTAATTATTTATTCAAGCGGTAAAACCCAAATATATATTTATTAACTAAAATAGAAAAAGAAGTTAACCAATGAACAATTAATTAACCAGCCGAAGAGCATATTTTTATGCAATCAATATGGTAAAATCAATCTAGGATTGTGAATTTGCTAACACTCATATTGAATAATCAATTTAATTGACTTGCTTGATTATCTAGTTATTGATTCATGGTTAATTTTATGATTATGGTCTTCCAAACCTCTTATCGCCTATTCACATGCAATTCTAGTTCTATATTCCTATGAGCATAATGAACATGTGAACGAAGTTGCTACTCCCATTTAAATCAAGTAAGGCGATCTAGGTATATTTCTATCCTAGCCGCAAATTTACTCTTTACGTTACAAAAGAGAGATCTTGCTTCTTATTCCTCGTTCTATCTTATTGGTCCTTCTTTCAAGTTCACAACAAGATTATAAGTTTATTTTAATGATCGCAAAGCATTAAAATAGTAAGCTCAAGAATATAAGAACAACTAATATGATAATCTTAAGAATCAAATCAAGAGTCTACTACAACAATCATGAAGCTATCATAATCCTAGAATGAGAAGTTTAACTCCACATAGACATGGAGTAATTATAAATTTCATCCAAAAGAAAAACATAAAAATAAATAATAAAGGAGAAGAAAATATGAAATCAATATTCTTCGACCTTCACGGCGGCTCCTAGCTCTTTGTAGGTCAAAAGTTGTCTTAGAATCGAGTTTAGAAATGTATTTATAGATGTAAAAAATAACCCTTTTCCTACTTGAATTTGAAGTAGAAGAAAGCTGATTTTTTTTGGGATTGGGGCCTGGCGCGATGCACCAGTCAATGCGCCAACATCTCCCTTCTGTAGTTTTGGGGCTGGGGTAACGCGCCAGCCAATGCACCTCAGCCCAGATTTTCTTATTTTGCTCTCTTTTCCTCCCAGAACTTCGTTCAACTTCTCTCCAAAGCTTTATGCCTTCCGTTTTAGCTCACATGGATTATTTTCTCCATATTTTCCCTGTAAAAAATCTAATCACATATAGTAACTCACAATCACGAATATGCAAGGTATTATAAGGATATACATCACTTTTATCCTCGAAACAGGGCTAAAACATGGATAAAAGAAGGCAAGTGAGCATATAAATACTCTCAAGATTAATGTTATTGCTATGATTTTGAGAAGTGTGAAGATAGACATGGTAAGATCGGTCCTCATCACCACTTCATTTATAGTCGACCGATAATGCTGCTAAGTACACGTATTTTTTGTACTCACCTACACTTGTTGCATCGTTTTACGTGCATGTCATGTTTGGAGTTCGAGTGGTAGGTGAGCTTGCAGCTTGTTGGTGATAGCTTGAAGTATTCGGGGTGAGCTGCTTGGTTGTTCCTCAACACCAGACTCCTTTCCTTTTTATTTATTTCTATCTTTTCTTTTAGCTGGATGTAGTACTTATTGATGAAATTGAAATCTTACTTTAGAAGATCTTGTACTTGTGACACAAGGCTTGGGTGGCATTTTGCTGTACTTTACATATTTTTATATTATAAATTCTTGCTTGAATTTTACTATCGATTTCTCTTAATTCTGCGTTTCAAAATTGTTAAAATGGACTTAGCAATGTAATTGGTTCGCCCACAGGGTTTGTGTAGGTGTCATCACGACTTATGATTTTGGATCGTGACTGCTATTTTGGGAGTAAAGTTCAAAGGTTTACTACTTCGGGAGTAAAGTTCAAAATTTTACTATTTTGGGAGTAAATTTTAAAGTTTCACTACTTCAAAAGTAAAACTTAAAATATTCAGAATATTTTCCTCAATTGTTTTACTTCTTCTGGAGGTGAGTTGTGATGTCTTCATCACCGAGTACACGCTCGTACGTAGCTATAAGTTTTACTAAATACTATCACATTCACTTCAAGGAATATATCTAGATTTATAACATTTATAAATAATTCTCATTCTTCAGGGTAGAACATAATTATATCAATATGCTTTAATCATATCAAATCATGATAATTTAATACCTCTTTTTAAGATATTGCTACTTGAAAGACCAAATCAAGGCGTGCATATAAAGTAGGGTAAGGTCTGTATTCATCTTACCTTCTCCAGACTCAACCTGTGAAATTATACTAGGTTTGTTGTTATTATCTCTTTAATCGTAATCACAACAAACTTATGAAAATATTACTAGTTAATTTTGATGGTTACATGCATAAATGAATTTAGCCATAACAAGACGTAAAATAGAATAAATGTTGGTTATCATTAGCATAGTAAAATTAAATTAAAAGCACATGGATTAATAATTTACTCACCAGACTCTCTTTTGACTTGGCAAAAGTCATTGTAAGTCTCAGTGAAATATTCTTGGCATTTTCAAGTTAAAACGCGAAATAAATGAAAATAAGATGATAGAAATATTACTTCTTTGCAAGAAGAAATTAAATAACCACCAAAACTTTTTAAAAAAAAAATTAAATAACCACCAAAACTTTTTTAAAAAAAAATTAAATGTAATAACCACAAAACAACTACGACAATAGAGATTAATCTTTTCTCTCAATCACAATTATTTGCATTTTTTCAAAGTAAATATTGAAGATGACATAATCTCGTGTTGATAACATGTTATGTAATAATAATAATAATAATAATAATAATAATAATAATAATAATAATAATAATAATAATAATAATAATAACAATAATAATAATAATAACAATAACAATAATAATAATAACAATAATAATAATAACACAAGATAACAAGAGATGTAATCAAAGAAGCCGAGGGAGAGACAACAATTTTATTTTACTTTAAATTGATGTACAAAATGAATTCATTTCGTTTCAAATTTATAGAAAAAATTGAAGTTGTTGCCAGATTTTTCAGGAAGCTATTGCAAGGCTTTTCAGAACTTACTTGCAAATTGTGTGCTTGAGCTACTTAAAAGTTTTCTGCTTGAGTTATTTGCAAGTTGTCTGCATAATTGCAAGGTAGAGAAAGCTGCTGCAAAACTTTTTAGGAAGCTGCCTACATGAACTACTTGCTTGATTGCAAGCTTCTAGAGAAAACTGTAAAAGTATTTAAATAAATATCCTCAATATAGTGTCTATGTAACATGTACTAAATTATATTTTGGTTTAAGTTGTTTTACAATTGATTTAGTGGTTCTTTTATTTTAGGTAAACTGGAAAATGACGTATTTGATTTTAGTTTTTTGTTGGATTAATCATTTAAAAGATATTTCAATTTTTTTTGTTAATTGTCTAGGCAGCAGCTTGTTTTGACCCAGTGTAGTCTACTATAGACAGATGAGTCATTAAACCAGAACTATTTCAAAATTCAACAACTTGGAATGATGATGCAAAGAAATATGAGAATGACACTTTCAAATTCCCACCTATTCCCTCATCTATTAGGTACAGCAAAAGTTGTTATTCTTCTTTGACATTCTATTTTCTTAATGTTGGCTAAAAATGTCTTATTCAGAGCTTACCAAAAAAAAAAAAAGTCTTATTCTAGATGATGGAAACATTATATTATGAGCCCGTTTGAATTGGCTTATTTTAAGTGTTTTTTCAGTTAAGATAGTTTTTAAGCTGTTTTATAGTGTTTGGATAAGTAAAAAAGTGCTTCTGGACACTTAATTTTAAGCCAAAATAACAAAAAAAAAAAAAGTTAAAAGCTGAGATTTCCAATTTAAAAAAAATAATTTAAAATAAGCTTATCCAAACATGCTCTAATATCATAACTTAAAAGTCGTGCATGCTTGAAAATTTCCCTTGCAAACTTCTTTCTTATTTCTTTCTTTGTGTTGGGATTGAGAACTTGAAATATAGTTTCAATTTTGTTTCATAAAAAAATAATTTACCTAACTTGTTCAAATTTTCATGGATGGGTATGAATTTCTTTCTATTTTGTTGAGTTAGTTTTCTAAATGGTCCATTAAGTTAGTAAAGTAACTTGTATTTTTTAGGATAATAAAATCATCCTAGTTTATACATGTCCTATAAAATAAAGGGATAATTACAGTACAATATTTTTGGCTGATGATCTAATTTACAAAATAACCAGCAAATATATAGATTTTGTATATTTATGTATAATATTTTTTCTCGTCCAGCCCCCCACCCCCACCCCCACCCCCACCCCCCATCCCCCTCTATTTCTTCATCTTTTAAGCTCCAATACAGTAGGCAAACTATTTTTTATTCAAGACATAAAACTCAAATCAACAATAAAACAACCTTCATTCCTAGTGTTTTCAAATTAAAAAATCAAATATGAAACGAGTTTCAAATTTCTTTACTTTAGATATTTCCATCAACAGCTTCAAAGTAATGTCATGAATTGATTTTGAGTAATAATTTCAAATATCTAATCATGTTACGAGCTCAACAAAATAACTCAAAAATCTGAAATCGTCTTCTTCTTGTTCTTCCTACTGGTCATAATGTGGTTTATAGTGGTAGTCCAATGGTAGAATGAAGGTATATCATATGTATATTATTGCAATCGTGTATATCATATGTATATTATTGTCAGCGTGTGTACGTCCTATGTATGTCACGTCTATTAATATTATATACACGATATACACATGACATATGCACGACATACAAGTGATATACACTATGTATATCACATATACATGTGATATACATATGATATACAAGCGACATAAATGTGACTGTTCTTCATCAACCTTGAAGTTTAACCAGAAATTCAATCCAAAACCTCACCAAATCATCCTAACTTGAGATATGAGCTCTCAAGATGTTCTCGAGCTTTTGAAACAATATCCAATCAAAAATGATTCTAATCTCTCAAAACCGAATTCCAGTTTTGAAGCTTCAAAATATCATGAATGGCGGATTTAAACTATTGAAGGATGTTAATGGCAGATTTTATTTGTGAAATAAACAGGAGAATTATGGGGAGGATGATCGTGCATTTTTGGCACTGAATCACATGATATACATTTCTCCTTTGATTTTACCGTAGATTATACACTCAATCCTTGTTTACCGTGTTGCATAAGATTTGCTATGACTATGTTGCTACTTTTTGAAACTAACTTTTGCCGTACTTTACTTAATTATGGGTCTATTGTCATACATCTACGAAATTTCCCCTTCTGATATTGACGAGTGAGACACAAAATTATCTTCGTTGTACTTTGTTTTGGGTCTTATGATTTATGGGCCTTAAGGTGGGTTACATCGCATAAAATTGCACGAACTTCCCTAAAAATAGGTTGGTCTTTAATTTTTGCTTTAGCAACTGAACTTATGTCTAGTGGGGCATAAGTTCTTTAAAAATTAAAGTCATATGAGACATAACTTGAAAATATTATGATACCAAAATATATACTTATGCCCTGCGAAAAAATCTTTTGTATGAAGGGCATAAGTTAAAAACCAGAACAAAATTAAGGGCACAAGTGCAGAGTTGCCAAATTAAGAAATCTGGCAATAAATACTTGAATAGTTTTTTAATCTCAAAAAATATAAATATTACTTTGCTAAGTAATTCTCATAGCTTGGCCAATCATCCGAAGAATTAACTCATTTTCTATAAATGCAATTCTAATTCTTTAGTTAAAATGGGTACGGCTCAAATCAATTCATACAAAATAGTGTTTGCTTATTACACTGTAACTCCTTTATTGGTAAGAAAAGTAATTTGAGTTTGGAGGTTGGATTTCACCGGCTACCCATTTTGACTCTATCCACTTTGATTAAGTTGACGAATGCACTTGTACATTTATAAGCAACTTCAATGTTTGATTGAAAATCTGTCCATTTTTTGTATATCAAACTAATATGTTTAAAGTCTTCAAAACATTTCTCTTTAAGACTCCTGCCAAAGTAATAAACCATAGGATGATACCGTATGTGATCCATGAACTAAAACATGTGAATAGCTAAAGGAAGAAAAAGCAATTGAGAACCCTTCTAAGAATGGATAGGGAGTTTGATGAAAACCCAACAAAAACATTGAAATAACACGGTAAGTAGACGGATTGGGTGTACGATGACAAACAAACAAAAGCATTGAAGATAACAATGAATTGTTGGATAAAAACTAAGTAGATGAACTGGGAGTTTGATGAAAACATCGAAGATAACATGTTTAATTATCAGTAGAGTTGAAAGTATCAAGAGGAGGAAAAAATCACTTCTTGACTTGGGAACTTTTCTGCGATGAGTATGATGGTTCAACATTCTTGAAGAGGTCCTAAGTCAACTAACTCATTGCTTAATTCTCCTCTATTGGAGTTATTTTTCTTAACAAGTCTACCCCCCTCTCATACCCTCAAAACAACAGATAAGAAACATTCAATTCACCTTGACCCGTCCATCAAATAGACACATTATACGCGTATAAAATACCTACCACCATCCTGATTTCTCAACTTGCAGAAAAGGTAACATCCTACATTCTCTGCAATTATCAGCCTCAGTTTCAGTTTTCAGAAGAGAACGCCCTCCTCAAAAAGTGTGAGCCACTTGGTGTTGGATCAACTCGACAGGTCACTCAATAGTCTTTTACAGTGTTTTTCTCCTTTTGTTCCCATGGCGTCAAGCTCAACATCCAAACTGCTATTCTGCATTCTTGCTTCACTTTTTCTTGTTACCTACGCTCAAAACTGTTCAAACTACACTTTCCCAGCCAATAGAACTTTCACCTCTTGCAAAGAACTTCCATTTTTAGAAGCAAACCTACACTGGAACTACAATTCATCCAGCAAAAAAATTTCAATTGCATACAGAGCTAAACAAGATCCTAAGGGGTGGGTAGCATGGGCTATCAACCCTACTAGACAAGGCATGGTCGGATCACAAGCATTAGTTGCTTTCCATAACTCAAATGACAGTATGATAGCTTACACAACACAAATAACAAGTTACAATCCATCAATGCAGAAAGCAAATCTCAGCTTTCAAGTTTCAAATATATCCGCAAAATACTTGAACAACGAGATGATTATCTTTGCGACTATAGGGCCACTGGGCAATGGAACCACAGTAAATCATGTCTGGCAAGGTGGAAACTCAGTCTCAAGCAACATCCCTCAGATGCATCCATTATCATCCCCACACCTTCAATCATTTGGCGAAATAGACTTTCAGACAGTTTGAGAACAACTGCCTGAGAAAAATAGTCATCTTTGTTTTTAAACTTATCAAATAAATAAATAAAAAGTCATGTTTGACTTTAATCCAACATTTCCAGATCAGGTTTCCAAAATGTCTAGAATAAAAGTTCTACACAGATTACTGTAAAATAAGATGTCTCTATTTCCAGGCAATAAAAAGATATCTTTAGAATCATCCAACTCTTCTCATGCTTTCTTCGTCATCTTTTTTCTATTGTTTGTTTAAACACGAACCAGATACAAATTAGTCGACAATCTAACTTTTGTTGTGTTTAATTCATATATCAAGGTGTTGTTGCTGTTGTATATATCAAGGTGACACCTTCCAGAGTAATATAACAGGGAGGTAGAGAACAAAAAGCCATATTTAAAATTCCTTTATACGCCTGGATCAGACGAATTAGTGAAAAATCAGTAAGAGAGTCAAAGCTTTGATTCAACAGTCTCTGAATAAAACTAATCACCCAATATACTCAACACCCTCCAGGCTGAAGGGAATGGTCTATCCGGGTAATATGAACAGTATCATGTTGCCAATTAACTGATGCAGCTCACCGCACATTGACTCAGTCATCAGCATACACAATTTGTCTTCGGGTGCTATGAATGTGTAACCATATTGCCTAATAATTGATGCAGCTCACAAATCTTTGACTCAGTCACTGGCAACTCCAGGGTCATCTGCACAACATATTTAGATTTAGATATCAACAACTAATTTAAATAAGCCAAAAGAACCAGAAGGGCAACTTAGCCAAAAGGATGTTTTGATTAAGCCTCCTGTTTTAACCAACTTAACAAGTATAAGATTTAAGGAAGCCAGAATTCCTATACCAATAACTTTGACGCAATAGTTAATTATGATGTTTATGAACAGAGACTGAAGATTTCGTACTGAACTCTCACATTCTAGCAAGTATTAACTCCATTTTGGCCCGGGGAAATGTTTCCAAATCAGCCAACAATTCATTATTGAGAACAAAAAAGAGAATTATCAGCTCACCTCGTTGAAGATTTCACTGTAAGAGGTCTCCTTGAAACCCTGCAAAAAAGCATTTGAGGTTTCTTGACTGTCACAACTCTGTAGATCCAAATTACATGTAAAAGGACCACAATATGGACAGTGTGCGCATGAGTTGGTGATTATAGAGAGATACCAATTTTTGGAATAGACTGAGAGAGGCCTGATTTAGTTCTCCAATTTTGGCACGGAAGGTATGTATCTTGAAATTATCAACTGCAAATGTGATCATCATGAGAACAGATTCTTTGCCAAGCCCTTTGCCACGACTATACTAGCAAGAGCACCATAAGAAATTGAAAATTAGTCAGAGAAATAAAAAGAAATTGAAGGGACATTGACAACATGCAAATAAGAACATAGAAACAGTGTGCACGTGCAAAGAAGTATGAGAAACTATGTTGCTCGTACTCGGGTATCCAATACAGGCAGATTCGATAAAATCTAAATTTTAAGATTCGAGGGGAAAAGATACATGTGTTGGGGTTTGGCTAAAAAAGTTCAAAATAGAGCTATAAATATGTTCTTAGGAAAACTCACATATAGGTTGTAGAATTCAATCTTTCATTCTAATAATTTCTCAAGTTATAGGCAGTAGCTAAGGCTGGCCGCCGGTTTCTACCGGTACCATTCCGGTACCGGTACTCCTTGGAATGGGATGGCATGCCTAGAACCGGTACCCGGATCGGAATGGAATGTTGTTTTCATACCGGGAAACTGGTACCGGTTCATCCCCGGTCAAAATCGAATTTTTTTTAATTTGTAACGGCTACTAGCCATTGAGAATGGCTAGTGGGGGGGCCCAACGACTAGTTTGAGCCCCCCCCCCCCCCCCAACCGCTCCTCCCTTTCAAAATCATTATAAATACCCCTCCCCCCTTTCAAATTTTTATTCACAATTTCAACTCTCAATATCTATAAATTCTATAATTATTGTTACTCCCTCCGTTTCAATTTGTTTGACCTACTTTCCTTTTTAGTCCGTTTCAATTTGTTTGACCTACTTTCCTTTTTTAGAAACTCTTTAATTCCAACTTTCCACATGGCATAATCAAGACCACAAGATTAAAAGATATTTTAATACATTTGACATATCTTTAATTTAAGACCACAAGTTTCAAAAGTTTTCTTTACTTTCTTAAATTCCGTGCCAAGTCAAAATAGGCCAAACAAATTGAAACGGAGGGAGTATTATTTTGCAATTGAAGTATAATTTGGTGAATTTTGGAGGAGCAATCTTCAAGTTTCGGTTATAATCATCTGCTTTTACGGCAGACGTTTGGTACATTCGTTCAACTCTTTAGTCTTTTAATTTTTTTTCTTGTTTATTAGTTGTGATTTGTTTGTTTTAATTTGCTAATTTCATATTTTATTTTATTATATTATGAATTCGTCTCAAAAAAATTCCGGTAAAAAAAGTATTGCTCCAAAAGCAAAAAAAAATAAAAGTTCTTCTCGCATGTCTGTTGCTCCTGCAATTAGATTTAATACGGATGATTTTACGCATGTTAATGAAACTGCTCCTATTCCCCACGAAGCTTTAGAGAGAATGCATATTGATTTTGAAGATGAAAAGGTAGAATTACATGTGGATGATGATTTAGAGGATACACCGACTAGTCCCGCTCCTACTAGTGCCGAAGCTCCAACTCAAGTTAATCCTCAAGTTGGAGCTGGTATTCCCCCTATTGCTCCGGTGAGAGGTAAGACCAAACCACAACGTGCTTTAAAATCACATGTGTGGCAATTTTGTTTTTTGAATAAAGAAAAAATTGTCTACGTGTAGTCTTTGTAAACAAAGTTGGAAATATGTATCTGGTGTGAGTGGAGGTTCGATTGGGGGATTAAAAACCCATTTGATTAAGAAACATCCGAGAGAGTGACAATCATTTTTAGCTACTACAGGTCAACCTGCAAGCTCTAGTGTTGGACCCTCCAGTACCGGGTCAAACATGGTTCAAAGTTCACTAAATCCTTCAAACTATGTTGGTCATGTTTCACAACGGCCCTATAATAATGACCGTGATAGTGAAAATTTTGCTAAAATGATTGTTGTTTGTGGTTTGTCTTTTAATTTTGGAGAATGGTTTTATAACATATATACGGGATACATATAATCCATGTTTTGAAGGTATTTCAAGAAGTATGGTAAAAAGAGATTTTTTATCAAGAAAAACATATGCAATATCTTCGTAGCTATTTTTATATGGTGGATTGTAGGGCTGCTATTACCACTGATATGGGTCGTAGTCCTAATGGTTACGATTATTTAATTGTTACTGCACATTGGACTGATTATAAATGGATATTGCAAAAAAGGATTATCGGTTATAAAATATTGTGAACATAAGAAAACTGGTTCTTATATTGCTCAAACTGTATGTCATATTTTATTGTCTTTCTGATAAAGTGATTAATATTACTTTAGATAATGCTTCTGCTAATTTAAATGCTATGACTATGCTAGAAACTAGACTTTGTCCAATTAGTAAATATGTTTTCCATATTAAATGTGTTGCACATATATTAAATTTAGTTGTGAAAGATGGTATTGATTTATTTGATAGTTTTATTGATAAAGTTGAAAATACGATTTTTTGAATTTTTCATATGAATAATAGTAGTAGAATTAGACAATTTAAAGATCTTTGTCGTGTGTGTGAAGTTCCGTTTAGAAAAATTCCAAGGCATGTTAAAACTAGATGGAATTCTTTTTATAAAATGCTTGACATTGCCTATGAATATAAAAAGTCTATTACTATGATGTTTAATAATCATAACACTTATCCTTCTCATAAACTTTCTGACAGTGATTTGGATGCAGTAGATGCACTTAGACAATTTTTAAAATCGTTTTATGATGCTACCAAAGTTTTTTCTGGAACATATTATCCTACTATTAGTGAATTTTTAATACATGTTTGGAATATTTCATGCCTTTTTGCTACGTATAAAGAAAATGCATATTTTAAAGATTCTACTGTAACTGCAAAGAATTGCAGTTAAATATATTTGGGGAAGAGGAAAAAAATAATTTTTAAATTTTTTAACCATAGCTACAATAGAATCCTTGAGGAGGAGAAGGCGGGCTTTTGGGAGGCGTTGGATGAGGTGGTGAGAGGGGTACCAAACTCTGAGAAGATTTTCATAGGTGGGGATTTCAATGGGCACATCGCGTCATCCCCTGGGGGTTACGCTGAGGTGCATGGAGGTTTTGGTTTCGGGGAGAGGAACGCAGGAGGGGCGTCCCTATTGGATTTTGCTAGAGCCTCTGGGTTGTGAGTAGCAAATTCGAGTTTCCCGAAAAAAAAAAGGAGCATTTGGTTACCTTTCGTAGTTCGGTGGCCAAGACGCAAATTGATTTTTTGCTCCTTAGGAAGGGGGATAGAGGTCTTTGTAAAGACTGTAAGGTGATACCGAGTGAGAACCTTTCGACCCAGCATAAGCTCTTGGTGATGGACTTGGAGATTAGCCAGGAGAGAAGGAAGAAGAGGGAGGATGATCGGCCGAGAATTAAATGGGGTAGCTTGACTATGGGTAGTGCCCTAGAAATAGGGGAGAAGTTGATGACTTCGAGGGCGTGGGATAGCAGAGGGGATGCGGATAGTATGTGGGAGGCTACTTCCAGCTACATAAGGGAGACAGCTAGTGAGGTGTTAGGTGTCTCGAGAGGCCGCTCTGGCAAGCATCGAGGGGATTGGTGGTGGAATGGAGAAGTAAAAGGGAAGGTGGAGGCAAAAAAGAGGGCGTACGCGAAGTTGGTTGAAAGTAAGGATGAGGAGGAGAAGCGAAAGAATAGGGAGGAGTACAAGATAGCTAGGAGAGAGGCTAAGTTGGCGGTTACGGCGGCTAAGACTGCAGCTTTCGAGAGCTTATACACTGTTTTTAGAAGGTAAAGGTGGAGATAAGAAGTTGTATAGGCTAGCCAAGGCTAGGGAGAGGAGGGCCCGGGACCTTGATCAGGTGAAGTGCATCAAAGATGAGGATGGTAAAGTGTTGGTGGAGGATGTGCTCATTAGGAAGAGATGGCAGACTTACTTCCATCGGCTCCTAAATGAAGAGGGCGACGGAGGCATTGTGTTGGGAGAGTTAGAGCACTCGGAGAGGCGCTGTGACTATGGCTATTGTAGGCATTTTAGGGTAGAGGAGGTGAGAGGTGTTATTCGTAGGATGCATAGGGGGAGAGCGATCGGACCTGATGAAATTCCGGTGGTTTTTTGGAAATGTACGGGCAGGGTAGGGATGGAATGGCTGACGGGGTTGTTCAATGTTATTTTCAGGACGGCAAAGATGCCCGGAGCTTGGAGATGGAGCACGATGATTCCATTGTACAAGAATAAGGGTGACATCCAAAATTGCAACAACTATAGGGGTATCAAGTTGTTGAGTCACACCATGAAGGTCTGGGAGAGAGTTGTGGAGTTGAGGTTAAGAGGAATTGTGACTATTTCTGAGAATCAGATCGGTTTCATGCCAGGACGGTCCACTACTGAGGCTATTCATCTCGTGAGGAGATTGGTGGAGCAGTATAGGGAGAGGAAGAAGGATTTGCATATGGTGTTTATCGACCTAGAAAAGGCTTACGACAGAGTTACCAGGGAGGTTCTTTGGAGGTGCTTGGAGGTCAAGGGTGTACCCATGGCATACACTAGGGTGATTAGGGACATGTACGATGGCGCAAAGACTTGAATTAGGTCAGCGGGGGGAGATTCAGAGCATTTCCCTGTAGGGATGGGATTGCACCAGGGATCGTCCCTTAGCCCCTTTTTATTTGCCTTGGTGATGGATGTGTTGACGCGGCAAATTCAAGGCGAGGTGCCCTGGTGTATGTTATTTGCGGACGACGTAGTTTTGATTGAGGAGACCCTCGAAGGAGTTAACGACAAATTGGAGGTTTGGAGACAGACCCTGGAGTCTAAAGGGTTTAGGTTGAGCAGGACCAAGACGGAATATGTGGAGTGCAAGTTCAGTGAGGTGACATATGTGACCGACGTGGAAGTGAGGCTTGACACGTATGTCATCCAAAAACGAGATAGCTTCAAGTACCTTGGGTCTATTATCCAGGGTAATGGTGAGATTGACGAGGATGTGACCCATCGGATTGGTGCAGGGTGGATGAAATGGCGGCTCGCATCGGGGGTCTTGTGTGATAAAAAGGTGCCTCTCAAACTGAAAGGCAAGTTCTACAGAGTATCAGTTAGACCGGCTATGTTGTATGGGGTGGAGTGTTGGCCGGTCAAGAACTCTCACGTTCAGAAGATGAAGGTGGCTGAGATGAGGATGTTGCGCTGGATGTGTGGGTTTACTAGGAGGGATAGGCTTAGGAATGCGGATATTCGAGAGAAGGTGGGAGTGTCTTCCGTGGAAGACAAGATGCGGAAAGTGAGGTTGCGATGGTTTGGGCATATGATGAGGAGAGGCACAGAGCCCGCTGTGCGGCGGTGTGAGAGGCTGGCTATGGATGGGTTTACGAGAGGTCGTGGTAGACCGAAGAAATATTGGAGAGAGGTGATTAGACAGGATTTGGTGCATTTGCAGCTTACCGAGGACATGACCTTAGATAGGAAAGTGTGGAGGGCTCAGATTAGGGTAGTAGGTTAGTAGGTTGGTTGGTTTCTTTGTAGGGAGGAGTGCGGGGTTTTGTTGTCTTTTTAGTAGTTGATAGGCTACGCTTGTAGCTTTTGTTTCTTCTGCGCCGGCTACTTGCTAGTGCCTTGTGTAGTTAGATTTTTATATTATTTTGTTGTAGTATAGTTTTGTGTTTATCTGTTGTTTTGTTTATTGGTTTTATCTCCTAGATTGCTTTGAGCCGAGGGTCTATCGAAAACAGCCTCTTTACTTCATTCTGGGGTAAAGGTATGGTATGCGTACATCTTACCCTCCCCAGACCCCACTTTGTGGGAATATACTGGGTATGTTGTTGTAGCTACAATAGAATCCTTAAAATATGCATTTTCTTTATACGTAGCAAAAAAGCATGAAATATTCCAAACATGTATTAAAAATTCACTAATAGTAGGATAATATGTTCCAGAAAAATCTTTGGTAGCATCATAAAACGATTTTAAAAATTGTCTAAGTGCATCTACCGTATCCCAATCACTGTCAGAAAGTTTATGAGAAGGATAAGCGTTATGATTATTAAACATCATAGTAATAGGCCTTATATAATCATAAGCAATGTCAAGCATTTCATAAAAAGAATTCCATCTAATTTTAACATGCCTTGGAATTTTTCTTAACGGAACTTCATACACACAACAAAGATCTTTATATTGTCTAATTATACTACTATTATTCATATGAAAAATCCAAAAAATTGCATTTTCAACTTTATCACTAGAACTATCAAATAAATCAATACCATCTTTCACAACTAAATTTAATATATGTGCAACACATTTAATATGAAAAGAATATTTACTAATTGGACAAAGTCTAGTTTCTAGCATAGTCATAGCATTTAAATTAGCAGAAGCATTATCTAAAGTAATACTAATCACTTTATCAGAAAGACAATTAAATTCTAAAATACGACATATAGTTTGAGCAATATAAGAACCAGTTTTCTTATGTTCACAAATTTTATAACCGATAATCCTTTTTTGCAATATCCACTTATAATCAGTCCAATGTGAGTAACAGTTAAATAATCGTAACCGTTAGGACTACGACCCATATCAGTGGTAATAGCAGCCCTACAATCCATCATATAAAAATAGCTATGAAGATATTGCATATGTTTTTCTTGAAATTCAAAAATATCTCTTTTTACCATACTTCTTGAAATACCTTCAAACTGAGATTATATGTATCCCGAATATATGTTATAAAGCCATCATGTTCTCCAAAATTAAAAGGCAAACCATAAACAACAATCATTTAGCAAAATTTTCACGATCACGGTCCTTATTATAGGGCCGTTGTGAAACATGACCAACAAAGTTTGAAGGATTTAATGAACTTTGAACCATGTTTGACCCGGTACCGGAGGGTCCAATGCTAGCGCCTGCAGGTTGACCTGTAGTAGCTAAAAATGATTGACACTCTCTCAGATGTTTCTTAATCAAATGGGTTTTTAATCCCCTAGTCGAACCTCCACTCGCGTTAGTTAAGGATGTAATGTGAACACATGCAATGTGAATACAATTTTACATGCTTTCCTAGTTTAGTAATAAAACTTCGCTTTTTTCTTTTAAAAGAAGTTAGTTTCCTTTTGCTAAAGTAGTTGGAGTTTATTTCCTCATTCTTTTGGGCTTAATTTCATGACACCCCTATGCTATATATAGAGGTGTCATTAGTTCTTTTTACACATTATTATCAATACATTTGAGAGTTTCTCTTCTTTACACCTTTTAAGTGTTGGCTACTTGAGATTTCACTTGCAACCTTACAAGAACAATCTGTAGGAGGTAAGATTAATTATTCAATTTAATATTTTTTATTTTTACAAGTAATTAGTCTTACACTAATTATTGTCTCGAATTATTCAATTATGGGCCTAGATTATTTTTGCTATATAAGTTCTTGAATTGAAAATGTTAGTAATATAATCGCTATTTTTTTGTTGATTAACCTCAATTAGAGTTTTTAGCTTTATTTTCGAAATTCTTGAACTTCTATGCTTAAATTTCTTCTCTTTAATTTCTTGTCTTTAAATTCTATTTTAAGCTTCCACATATTGTTTTAAGATCTTATTTCAAGTTCTTGAAACTAACTCAATTATATTAGAAAAGATGAACAGGAGATGCTCTTAAACAAAAGAGATAACAAGCCGAACAAGTGAAGCGTCTGATGCACTTGAGCAAGCGTCACCCGGAAAGTAAGAACTCTTAGCTAGAGGCCCAGAAGCACTAGAAAGGCATTCTAACTTCTTACATCCACTTTATACTTTTTCTTTGCTCAAAAGTCAAAGGAAAATTTCATGCAATCAATTGTGCAGTTCTCTCTCAAACAAAGACCAGAGAGTCCTAGAACATAGGTTAGGGAAAAACCAATATGCTAACCCTGTAAATGCTTCTTCATCATAATCCTAACTGGTGAACTACCTTTTAAAAAACAAGGGATAATTATCCCTCTCAATGACAGACAAATTTTCACTCCACAATCAAAAATATAGATAGGAATCTAATATTGCAACAGAAAAGGTTCTTTTAAGGTGGAGGAACAAATCAACTAGTGACACAACATCAAGAGTCAATGCAGCAAATCAGAGATATAAAAGCATGAGTACCTTTTTGATTCAGCTATCATAATCTCAACTTCAGCCATTTGAGGATCATCCAAGTCATTCATGTATATGTTCACATCACCAACCATGGCTGTCAAAAAGCAATATCATCAAACTGAGAATCACATATCAATCGAGGAAACCAGGTTCCCACACGCTCGAAATCATTTTTAGACAACAAGTTGAAACCAACAGCAATTTCCTATATCTGAATTAACATGCTTTTCTCTCAAAATTAACTTCCCCATATGGACATCGACTTGAAATCTGGTGCACATACAGTCAATCCCCGCTTTTTCCATTTGCAAAAATATTATTGCCCGCTAAAACTTGTGAAAGCCACTTTACTAAAAAACAAATTGCAAAACCAATAAGAAAATTTCAACTAGTTGCAGAAAATTCAGATCCTATATAAGGAGCTTCATACCATAGTATGAGCATACAGAGTAAATTAACAAAGGTTCTGCGCTGATCAATGATCAAAGGTAAGACCAAGGCAATATTAACTTTGAAATAAAGCTACATGGAGTGACTAAACTAGAGCAGTTGAAGATCAAAACAAGAATGTGACCTTCAACATGAGGTTCTCCATGAATGAAGTTTCCAACTATTAGTTCCCTGTCCAATACGATGAAAGTCTGCTCTGCCATTAAAAAAGCATTTTCAATAACATTTTGTAAGAAACCATATGAAGAAAATAAAACCAAAACCTTTAAATTTCCAGAACATCACTATCTATTCCTTCCCGTCCCAACCATAAGCTGACATAAGCCACAGTTCAGGAACGATTTACCACTTAAATCTGTTGGAATCGAAATCGAGAGGGCATCATGCCGAAGCTATTAATTGTAAACCATAGAGGTGATAAATTAGATGACAAAGAAAAACATACTAAAAAGCATAATATATTGAAGGTTTGGCAAGTGACCTACATATCAAAAACTAAAATTTAAAAGCATAAGACTTCTTGGGAGAATAATCTCTCCCTAAACAAGGCTCTTTTGATGACTACATTGTGGATGTTATTGTGTTCAGTTTGAGAAGAACATGTCTTCTATTTATAGAATTACAAGACTTCTCTTCCAAGAAAAGGATAGATATTGTAGAGTTCTTTTTCACCAAGAAAACCTTTTTGAATTAGAACACAATTGTGTAGAATCCAAATAAGGTAGGAAATTCAGGGGAAACCCTAACAAAATCTACCATTCGACTCGAAGTAAAAGGTCTGCAAGCTAAGTTACAAATCAAACTTATAATTGGTCGTGACATTGAGCATTTTTCCATAATTCAACAAAAAAACAGTAATTCAGGTGGTTTATAAAGAATGTTAATAAAGCAATTCAGGTTCTTCTTCACTAATATACAAAAAGGGCTCACTATACATACATTCCAAAACATTAAAAGATAACAGTTTCTATTTTTGAACCTAAAAAGGAAGCAAGGTAATCTAGAAGGTGATGGAAATGAAATTCATACTTAAGGGGTCTTGGGTAAAGGTATTCTTGATTCAGCTAGAAACAGTCATTCAGGCAAAGATAGCTTTTCTTTTTTCTTAAATAAACATGAAAAGACACTATCTGTTTGCATCAAATTACCCTCTAAAACATTAGGGGTCGTTTGGTACGAGGGACAAGGAAAATGTAGGATCATTTTATTGTTTGGTTTGAGGTATTAATTAGTTCGGGGATTATTTATCTCATCATTTGTACTATAATGATTGGATAAGTTATCCCATATATATTGTTTGGAATAACTAATCCCATAGATATCTCAATTCATGGGATAACTTTGTCTATCCCATCCCACATACCAAACAACCCCTTAAAAGGATCAGCACTTCTATCTTAGAACCCAAAAGGAAAACTCAACAAGAAAAATGGAAAGTAAAATTCCAATTAGAGACAGGAGGAAGGTACTTAATGGGTCCAGGAAAGCATTTCATATCCTTGATCTAACAAAAAAAAAGCAGTAATACTGGCAAAGATAGGTCTTTTCTTGAGCAATAACCAAAAGGGTAACTATATCTCAAACAATACAGCAAGAATTGAAGTGAAATGAAAGGCATAATTAAAGGTCCAAGAAACATGCATTTATATTCTTGATTTAACAAAAGAAAGCAGTAAATCTGGCAAAGATAGGTTTTCTCTTGAGCAATAATCAAAAGGGTAACTATATCAGCAACAATAAAGGTGAATTTTGAAGCAGAAAATGGAAGGCATACTTAAGGGGTCTTGGGTCCAAGAAATTTGCATTTCATATTCTTGGTGAAGGGTAAGAGGTTCGGAAGCAGTAGCTTGAAGGAGAAGAGGATCTTGCATCCATTCATGGTACTTTGGCACATGCTCTCTCATGTAGGGTACAAGTATCACCTTCTCACCTTCCACACTCACATTCATTTTCTCTCTCTCCGTAAGCAGGGAGGGCGGGCGCGTAAAGGATTTGTCAGTCACCAGCTACGCAATGTAATATGGGACAACTACACAAATGCTCTTTAAAGGGGGTGGCTTTGTATTTTTGCCCCCCATAAAAATGGTCTTACAAAAATAGTCTTCCTTGTTTTTCATGTATAGAACAATTACCTTTTTGCCCCTTTACACCTCAAATATTTCTAAATAACTCTTAATGCTCATTTATCTCTCAACTTTTATATATATTTCTTTTTCTTTTTTTCTCAACCTTTATTTTTCTTTTATTTTTTGTTTTATTCTTTCTTCTACGTTTTTTTCTTTTTTTTCAATCTTTATTTTTTTTTCTTTTCTCCTCTCAATTCTATTTTTTTCTCCTTTTATTTTTTCTTTTTTTATTTTTTTATTTTTCTCAACCTTTATTTTTTGTTGTCTTTTTTTTCGTTTTTTTCTTTTTTTCGCATATTTATTTTTTTTCTCTC
>QJPP01006018.1:0-18356 GCA_003996215.1 Jaltomata sinuosa | reverse complement strand
ATCATAAAGAAAAGAGATCCTTACAATGTAGTGGAAACAATCTTCAATTACTCCAAGAACAAGAAAAACCAAGATCCCAAGAACAAGTCAAGAACACGTTTTCAAGAACAAGAAAACGTGTTGCTTGCTCTCAAAGTCTCGCTCAAACTCCTAAAAACTATTGGATAATGTATGTAAAACGTGGGGTTTTAGAATTTCAAACGTGGCCCGGAACGGGAAATAAGGATTTTTTGATTTTTTCGTGTGTTATAGTCCATGGATTTTGTGTGATATGTGCGTCCGGCAGTATTTTGGCCGAAATTTTTCATGGGCGTCCGCGAGGACCTATTTAATGGCGCGCGTTGGTTCAGAGGGGCAAACGTGGGGTTTTAGGATTTCAAACGTGGCCCGGAATGGGAAATAGGGATTTTTCGGTTTTTTCGTGTGTTATAGTCCATGGATTTTCTGTGATATGTGCTTCCGGCGGAATTTTGGCCGAAATTTTTCGTGGGCGTCCGCGAGGACCTATTTAATGGCGCTTGTTGGTTCGGAGGGGCAAACGTGGGGTTTTAGGATTTCAAACGTGGCCCGGAATGGGAAATAGGGATTTTTCGGTTTTTTCGTGTGTTATAGTCCATGGATTTTGTGTGATATGTGCGTCCGGCGGATTTTTTCGTGTCTCATAGTCCATGGTTTTTTCGTGTGTTATAGTCCCTGGATTTTCGTGTGTTATAGTCCATGAATTTTGGCCGAAATTTTTCATGTGAAATAGTGATTTTTCAGCCAAAATAGGACCTCGCAGACGCCCACGAAATATTTCGGTCAAAATACCGCCGGACGCACATATCACACAAAATCCATGGACTATAACACACGAAAAAACTAAAAAGTCCCTATTTTTCCCATTCCGAGCCACGTTTGAAATCCTTAAACATCACGTTTGCCCCTCCGAACCAACGCGCGCCATTAAATAGGTCCTCGCGGACGCCCATGAAAAGTTTCGGCCAAAATACCGCCGAACGCACATATCACACAAAATCCATGGACTATAACACACGAAAAAACCAAAAAATCCTTATTTCCCATTCCGGGCTACGTTTGAAATCCTTAAACCCACGTTTGCCCCTCCGAACCAACGCACCATTAAATAGGTCCTCGAGGACGCCCACGAAAAATTTTGGCCAAAATACCGCCGAACGCACATATCACACAAAATCCATGGACTATAACACACGAAAAAACTAAAAAATCCTTATTTCCCGTTCCGGGCCACGTTTGAAATCCTTAAACCCACGTTTTCCCCTCCGAACCAACGCGCGCCATTAAATAGGTCCTCGAGGACGCCCACGAAAAATTTTGGCCAAAATACCGCCGGACGCACATATCACACAAAATCCATGGACTATAACACACGCAAAAACCAAAAAATCCCTATTTCCCATTCCGGGGCCACGTTTGAAATCCTAAAACCCCACATTTGCCCCTCCGAACTAACGCACGCCATTAAATAGCTCCTCGCGGACGCCCACGAAAAATTTCGGCCAAAATATCACCGGACGCACATATCACACAAAATCCATGGACTATAACACACGAAAAAACCGAAAAATCACTATTTACCGTTCCGGGCCACGTTTGAAATCCTAAAACCCCACGTTTGCCCCTCCGAACCAACGCGCGCCATTAAATAGGTCCTCGCGGACGCCCACGAAAAATTTCAGCCAAAATACCGCCGGACGCACATATCACACAAAACCATGGACTATAACACACGAAAAAATCGAAAAATCACTATTTCCCATTCCGGGCCACGTTTGAAATCCTAAAACCCCACGTTTGACCCTCCGAACCAATGCGCGCCATTAAATAGGTCCGCGCGGACGCCCACGAAAAAATTCGGCCAAAATACCTGATGACGCTCAAAGTACCACTCCAATTAAGAAGCGTAAACGATCGTTGTCAAATATAGAACCCAACAAAGGTTGGGGTCGATCCCACAGAGAATATGGTGAAAGTTAAGTCTTTAGTGAATTAGTTGACTAATGGTCAATAGTTTCCGGTAAATAAAAAGGGGAGGGGGGTTTGAGCGATCAATATACGAACAAAAACAAGCAATAATGTCTGAGTTTTAATCAATGTGAGAGTGAACTAGGGAAGTGTTCACCATGGCGTGGCAACAATCGATTCTAGGCGTAACAGGGTTCTTTCTATATGCATGTCACGATGTGATTGAACTAATGGTATCATCTAAACGTTTCTCAACCAAATAGATGAATTTACTTTTCAATTCTCTCGAACTTGAAAAGGTGATCTTTTAGATTTCAATCCTAAACATCAAGTAGATTAATCTAGTTACAACATTAATCATAAGACGAGAGTTGGTAGTCTCGAATCCTCGTCATTAATCAAGTTTCCTGGTTTTAATCTCTTTACTCAAGCAAATTAAACCTAGGCATGTTCTAATGTTTGCAACCACTAGAAAACGTGACATAATGAATGATTAACAACGTGACAACATATATATTGAACCCAACTCTACCCGGAATCTATATCGCTACTTTAGCTATGGCTCCCACAACCCTAGTTGTGGGAAGTTTAGTTACTCATGCTAGAAGAAGAAGAGAAGAAAGTCATATTCATAATAAAGAGAAAAGATTCTTACAATATAATGAGAACAATCTTCAATTATCCAAGAACAAGAAAACAAGATCCCAAGAACGATTCAAGAACACGAATTCAAGACAAAGAAAACGTGTTTCTTACTCTCCAATTTTCGCTCAAAAGTAGACTAAAAATCTCCTAAAACTATTGGGTGAACAACATGTAAAATAAACCTAACATAGGGTATTTATAGGAGTCCAGGAAATAAACCCAAAAACGTTCGGATTCAGCATCGCGTTCTGTCTCAACATGACGGCTTGGGGTGACGGACCGTCACCACCTTGACGGACCGTCACGGTGGCCGTCACCACTAGGCAGTGGTGCTGCCCCAAGGTGACGGTTGGGGTGACGGACCGTCACCACCTTGACGGACCGTCGCCGGAGTCGTCACCACTAGGCAGTGGACTGCCTCCACTTGACCGTCTCTGTGACGGACCGTCACATGTGTGATGGATCGTCACTCAGGCCGTCACTCTTATCCAGAATGTCTTTTTGCTCGTATTTCCTTCCGTTTCTGTGTTTGTCTCCATTTCCTACAAAGATAACATAAAACCATCAAAAACGACGACGGTTGCTTGAAAACGTAGGATTGTTATTAGTTTAGAGACGTCAAAAGTGCCGTAAAATGGCGGCACATCAACACCCTCAACTTAAAACGTTCGCTTGTCCTCAAGCAACATGACACAAAAATAATATAACGACTCAACTAAGAAAACAAACTCGTGTCTCTAGCAACTCATGGTCATTCAACATCTTATTTAATTTTAAATCAAGCTCCCTCGTAGCACACAAATGTATGAAACACTAACTTGCAAGGATCCAAACGTGTCATTCCGATATGATAAAACACTTTTCATATACACGCGTAGCTATCCTAACAGTCAATAGATAATACAGAAATCTTGGTTCCCTCACCACAAAGAAATCCCACACACAAGATTTGGGACTAGGTAAGCGCTCACACTCACAAACGATTTCAAACAATGCACATGCGATACCATAGGCTTGCCCTTACTATTCTATTTCAGTTCTTCAGAAAGCTGCTCAGGATCACTACAGGACTTGTTTTGGCTTGTAATGAGGCTTCAGGTGCAGGTAGGATACATTTAGGGGTTAGTGACTAAGCCCTCCTTGGAACCACCGACGTCTTATTACCACATACTTTACTTTGTCCATCCTTATTAACCTTTTTATTTCGTTCTCTCTAGCTACAGGTGCGGCCTCTTTATTTTGACAATTCTTTTTATTACTTTTTCGATCTTTTTCATCTCTTTTTTTTTTCTTTTCTTTTCTTAGGCACACACCCGAATTTTCATTCTATTCACAACCAATCTTTTCCATCCTCTTTTTCTTATCATTCACCTCTATAGTAGCCACCCTCAACTTAGGCTGATTGCCTGAGTTGAGGTGCACAATGTCCACGGAAGGACCAGGGCCAAAACAGGGTTTACCTCTATAGTAGCCACCCTCAACTTAGGTTGATTGCCTGAGTTGAGGTGCACGATGTCCCAGGAAGGACCAGGGCCAAAACAGGGATTCAAAGTTAAACAGGAATGGTGACAGGTTATTGAAAGAACAGGGTCAATTATGGCTCAAACAGGGTTCAAAAGGGATTATTTGCATTTGGGCGGTCTTATAGGTTAAGTGGACTGCACACAAAAAGGGCCTGTGATCCTTTCCTAAGCAACCAAACTTCAAACTTAACAAAATAGACCGGGCAAGTTCTAGATGCATGCACAGAGTAAGAATTTATAACAATACGCTCACACACACTTGGCACCAAGAAACCATACCACTACCAACTATCAAAACAACCGCTCGGCTTAAGCATAGTCATTCTAATCATAACCACACAATGATATTTAAGGATCCAGAAGGTCAGTCGTTTCAACATAAGTACAAAACCAGAAAATTTTTAAAGGGGCCTCCTTTTAGTAAAAAAAATGCCATGCTCATCACCTTGCTATAGACACTAAAAAAACAAAAATTTAAAATAACAACCTAAACATGCCGGTTCTACTAGATAGAACACCGGAGGGAAAAGAAACACGGCAACAAAAACCCTCGGTGGTGTATGACTCACAGGTATACCAACACCCTCAACTTAGACTCATGCATTGTCCCCAATGCATACATACGAAAACTAAAAACTGTGAGAATAAGGAATACCTGTGAAGTCCATCGGACTCAGATTCTGACATGATGTTGGAGACCGCCAGGGTCTCCAAAGCAGGAGAAATCGATGGAGTGTGTGCACGCGACAACCTCATGTTGCGTTCCAGCTTCTTCTTTTATTGGCTCCACAGCTAGTCGTGACAACTTCTTCGCTCTTTCTTTGCAGATTCTCTTGTGGTGTTTTTGTTTCCTTGATCTATTTTCACCGCCTTCCTCTACATGTTTCCCTTCTCGCAGCATCCTTGTCACAATAGCTAGAGTCTCGACCAAACCCTTCTCCTCAAGATGCACATCCGCAGGAGCTTCCTCAATAACATTGACGACCGCGACCACCGTCATGTCACTTGGTTGCTTCATTAATTTTTACACATCGAACTTGACAACTTCATTGTTTAGTCTGAAGGTCAGTTCATTTCTTTCCATGTCAACCAACACTCTTGTTGTGGCTAACAGTGGTCGTCCCAAGATTATGGGAACTTCAAAATCCACTTCGCAATCCAAGATCACAAAGTCAGCTGGGAAGATAAGCTTACCGATCTTTACTAGCACATCAGACAATATTCCCACGGGTCGCTTTACCGAACGGTCAGCCATCAACACTCTTATGGACGTTAGTTTAGGAGCTCCAAAACCCAGTTGTTTATAGACAGCTAGCGGCATCAAGTTGATGCTAGCACCCAGGTCACACAAGCTTTCCCGAAGTTGAGCTTCCCAATAGTGCATGGAACAGTAAAAGCGCCTGGATCTTCCTTCTTTTTGACTAACGATCTAGAGGAAATAGCACTGCAATGGTGGAGGTTATCTTCTAGTTCAAAACTTACCGACCTCTTCTTGGTAATCAAGTCCTTCATGAACTTGGCATATTCGGGAATTTGTTCAAGCGCTTCAACCAGTGGGATGTTTATTGATATCTGCTTGAGCATGGTCATGAAGTTTAGGAACTTACTATCATCTGCTTTCTTCTTCAATCGTTGCGGGAAAGGGGGCGGTGGTCGCGGCATCATAGTTGGAAGCTTTTCAGCTTCCTTGCTTTTCTCTGCGGGCTTTTGAGTATCCTCTACAACCTCCTTGTCGTTGGCGTCATCACCCTCAACTTGAGTCTGAATTACCGGATGTGATTTCGGTAATATTTTGCCGCTTCTTATAGTGATCGCCATACAGCTTGCGTCGTTCCTCGGGTTTTGAATCGTGTCACTCGGCAAGGTACCTGTCTTCCTTTGGTTTAGAGATGCCGAGATTAAGCCCACTTGCTGCTCCAATTGCTTAATCGAGGTGGAATGCGCCTCCACTATTTGACTCATGGCCGATAACTCAGTCCTTATCTCCTTCACCCCAGAGTCAGTCGATTCTACCTTCAGCAGCATCTTCGCCATCATGTTCTCTAGCTTGGAAGTCCCTGCCTCGTTGCTAGCTTTATCCCGATTACCAGGTGGTACATATAACCCACCTCTATCAGTGTTATTTCTCCAGTTTCCTTGCTCGCGATCTCTGTAACCGGCTTTCTCATAGTAGTTGTCCTTCTGATAGGTCCGACCTTGGTTTCCTTGGCCATTGGCCTGGAAACCCCCCAAGTAATTCGCCTCCTCCTCAGTTTCCAACTCTGCTGCTCTACCTTGGGAACCCACAGCTTTTACCTTCTCCATACCTACTGAAAACAAGTGCTTTATCAGTAGGTCCAACTGCATTTTTAGATGCGCCATGTCTTGGTCGCGCTCCTCCTCTTTTCTGCGCTGCTCAGCTGACATACCAACTGCATAAGTGCTAGCTGCTACCTCTGAATCCCGTGTATGCCAGGCCCTGTTGGTTTTGGTGAGCCTGTCCAAAGTAGTTGTGGCCTCAACAAAAGTGAGACCCATGAATGCACCACCTGCTGCGTTGTCCAACGTCGGCTTGGTAGCCGAATTCAGTGCCCTGTAGAACGTCTGCATCAAAAAGTTATTGGTCAACTGATGGTTCGGGCATTGTGTCAGCTTCTTCTTGAACCGCAACCAAGTCTCATATAACGCTTCGTGAGGTTGCTGTCTGAAATTGCTAATTTCATCCCTCAACTGTATCATCCTAGAGGGAGGAAAGAACCTTTCTAGGAAAGTTCCTTTCAACTCTCCCCAAGTTGTGATAGAGTCGGGGGTCAGCTCTGTCAACCACAATGCTGCCTCATCAGACAGAGACAACGGAAACAACCTGAGCCTGATTGCTGTCTGACTCACTCCAGGCAACTCGAACGACTTGCAGATGCCCACGAAATTCATCAGGTGCTGGTTTGGATCATCACCAGCGGCACCACGGAACACACCTCTCAAGTTCAACAGCTGGATCATCGTGCTAGTGATGTTGAACTTGGCTCCGGGCGCTAGCGGTGGAAGAGCAATGGCGCCCGTAGCGCCAACTCCATCCAAGTCGATATCCTCATCATTCAGCATAACATCGTCCTGCAGACCACCAGCATTCAGATTTTGTTGGGCCTGCAGTTCTGCAGCGAGCCTTGTTGCCTCTTGTTGTGCGGCCATATTCCACCTCAATGTTCTAGCAAGCTCGGGGTTGTAAGGTAATGTTGATTCACCCTAGCGCCGGGTACTTCGCATGCACAACTTTGTACCCTGTCAAAAACAAAAACAACAAATAAACGTAAAAGCAGGAAAGTATGACTAAGAGTCAAATAAACACACCGGACTTAATAAACAACCGTATTCCCCAGCAGCGGTGTCAAAATTTGATAACGCTCAAAGTACCACTCCAATTAAGAAGCGTAAACGATCGATGTCAAATATAGAACCCAACAAAGGTTGGGGTCGATCCCACAAAGAATATGGTGAAAGTTAAGTCTTTAGTGAATTAGTTGACTAATGGTCAATAGTTTCCGGTAAATAAAAAGGGGGGGTTTGAGCGATCAATATACGAACAAAAACAAGCAATAATGTCTGAGTTTTAATCAATGTGAGAGTGAACTAGGGAAGTGTTCACCATGGCGTGGCAACAATCGATTCTAGGCGTAACAGGGTTCTTTCTATATGCATGTCACGATGTGATTGAACTAATGGTATCATCTAAACATTTCTCAACCAAATAGATGAATTTACTTTTCAATTCTCTCGAACTTGAAAAGGTGATCTTTTAGATTTCAATCCTAAACATCAAGTAGATTAATCTAGTTACAGCATTAATCATAAGACGAGAGTTAGTAGTCTCGAATCCTCGTCGTTAATCAAGTTTCCTGGTTTTAATCTCTTTACTCAAGCAAATTAAACCTAGGCATGTTCTAATGTTTGCAACCACTAGAAAACGTGACATAATGAATGATTAACAACATGACAACATATATATTGAACCCAACGCTACTCGGAATCTATATCGCTACTTTAGCCATGGCTCCCACAACCCTAGTTGTGGGAAGTTTAGTTACTCATGCTAGAAGAAGAAGAGAAGAAAGTCATATTCATAATAATGAGAAAAGATTCTTACAATATAATGAGAACAATCTTCAATTATCCAAGAACAAGAAAACAAGATCCCAAGAACGATTCAAGAACACGAATTCAACACAAAGAAAACGTGTTTCTTGCTCTCCAATTTTCGCTCAAAAGTAGACTAAAAATCTCCTAAAACTATTGGGTGAACAACATGTAAAATAAACCTAACATAGGGTATTTATAGGAGTCCAGGAAATAAACCCAAAAACGTTCGAATTCCGCGTCGCGTTCTGTCTCAACTTGACGGCTTGGGTGATGGACCGTCACCACCTTGACGGACCATCACGGTGGCCGTCACCACTAGGCAGTGGTGCTGCCCCAAGGTGACGGTTGGGTGACGGACCGTCACCACCTTGACGGACCATCGCCGGAGTCGTCACCACTAGGCAAGGGACTGCCTCCACTTGACAGTCTCTGTGACGGACCGTCACATGTGTGATAGACCATCACTCAGGCCGTCACTCTTATCCAGAATGTCTTTTTGCTCGTATTTCCTTCCGTTTCCGTGTTTGTGTCCAATTCCTACAAATATAACATAAAACCATCAAAAACGACGACGGTTGCTTGAAAAAGTACGATTGTTCTTAGTTTAGAGACGTCGAAAGTGCCGTAAAATGGCGGCACATCAATACCGCCGGACGCACATATCACACAAAGTCCATGAACTATAACACACGAAAAAACAGAAAAATCCCTATTTCCCATTCCGGGCCACGTTTGAAATCCTAAAACCCCACGTTTGCCCCTCCGAACCAACGCGCGCCATTAAATAGGTCCTCGCGAACGCCCACAAAAAGTTTTGGCCAAAATACCGCCGGACGCACATATCACACAAAGTCCATGGACTATAACACACGAAAAAATTGAAATATCACTATTTCCCGTTCTGGGCCACGTTTGAAATCCAAAAACCCCACGTTTGCCCCTCCGAACCAACGCGCGCCATTAAATAAGTTCTCGCGGACGCCCATGAAAAGTTTTGGCCAAAATACCGCCGGACGCACATATCACACAAAATCCATTGACTATAACACACGAAAAAACTGAAAAATCCCTATTTTTCCCGTTCCGGGCCACGTTTGAAATCCTAAAACCCCACGTTTGCTCCTCCGAACCAACGCGCGACATTAAATAGGTCCTCGCGGACGCCCATAAAAAGTTTTGGCCAAAATACCGCCGAACGCACATATCACACAAAATCCATTGACTATAACACACGAAAAAACTGAAAAATCCCTATTTCCCGTTCCGGGCCACGTTTGAAATCCTAAAACTCCACGTTTGCCCCTCCGAACCAACGCGCGCCATTAAATAGGTCCTCGAGGACGCCCACAAAATATTTCGGCCAAAATACCGCCGGACGCACATATCACACAAAATCCATGGACTATAACACACGAAAAAACCAAAAAATCCCTATTTCCCGTTCCGGGGCCACGTTTGAAATCCTAAAACCCCACGTTTGCCCCTCCATACCAACGCGCACCATTAAATAGGTCCTTGCAGACGCCCACGAAAATTTTTAGCAAAAATACCGCCGGACGCACATATCACACAAAATCCATGGACTATAACACACGAAAAAACCGAAAAATCACTATTTCCCGTTCTAGGCCACGTTTGAAATCCTAAAACCCCACGTTTGACCCTCCGAACCAACGCGCGTCATTAAATAGGTCCTCACGGACTCCCACGAAAACTTTCAGCCAAAATACCGCCGGACGCACATATCACACAAAGTCCATGAACTATAACACACGAAAAAACCGAAAAATCCCTATTTCCCGTTCCGGGCCACGTTTGAAATCCTAAAACCCCACGTTTGCCCCTACGAACCAACACGCGCCATTAAATAGGTCCTCGCGAACGCCCACAAAAAAATTTGGCCAAAATACCGACGGACGCACATATCACACAAAGTCCATTGACTATAACACATGAAAAAACCAAAAAATCACTATTTCCCGTTCCGGGCCACGTTTGAAATCATAAAACCCCACGTTTGCCCCTCCGAACCAACGCGCGCCATTAAATAGGTCCTCGCGAACGCCCACGAAAAATTTCGGCCAAAATACCGCCGGACGCACATATCACACAAAATCAATGGACTATAACACACGAAAAAACCAAAAAATCACTATTTCCCATTCCGGGCCACGTTTGAAATCCTAAAACACCATGTGTGAACCTCCGAACCAACGCGCGCCATTAAATAAGTCCTCGCGGACGCCCAACCGGACGCACATATCCACAAAATCAATAGACTATAACACACAAAAAAACCGAAAAATCACTATTTCCCGTTCTGGGCCACGTTTGAAATCCTAAAACCCCACGTTTGCCCGTCCGAACCAACGCCCACAATTAAATAGGTCCTCGCGGACGCCCACGAAAAATTTCGGCCAAAATACCGCCGGACGCACATATCACACAAAATCCATGGACAATAACACACGAAAAAACAGAAAAATCACTATTTCCCGTTCCCGGCCACATTTGAAATCCTAAAACCCCATGTTTGCCCCTCCGAACCAACGCGCACCATTAAATAGGTCCTTGCGGACGCCCACGAAAAATTTCGTCCAAAATACCGCCGGACGCACATATCACACAAAATCCATGGATTATAACACACGAAAAAACTGAAAAATCCCTATTTCCCGTTTCGGGCCACGTTTGAAATCCTAAAACTCCACGTTTGCCCCTCCGAACCAACGCGCGCCATTAAATAGGTCCTCGAGGACGCCCACAAAAAATTTCGGCCAAAATACCGCCGGACGCACATATCACACAAAATCCATGGATTATAACACACGAAAAAACCGAAAAATCACTATTTCCCATTCCAGGCCACGTTTGAAATCCTAAAACCCCATGTTTGCTCCTACGAACAAACACGCGCCATTAAATAGGTCCTCGCGGATGCCCACGATAAATTTCGGCCAAAATACCGCCGGACGCACATATCACACAAAATCCATGAACTATAACACACGAAAAAACCGAAAAATCACAATTTCCCGTTCTGGGCCACGTTTGACATCCAAAAACCCCACGTTTTCCCCTCCGAACCAACGCGCGCCATTAAATAAGTTCTCGCGGACGCCCATGAAAAGTTTTGGCCAAAATACCGCCGGACGCACATATCACACAAAATCCATAGACTATAACACAGGAAAATACTGAAAAATCCCTATTTTTCCCGTTCCGGGCCACGTTTGAATTCCTAAAACCCCACGTTTGCCCCTCCAAACCAACAAGCGCCATTAAATAGGTCCTCGCGGACGCCCACGAAAAATTTCGGCCAAAATACCGCCGCCGACGACATATCACACAAAATCCATGACTATAACACACGACGAAAAAAACTTAAAATCCCTATTTCCCGTTCCGGGCCACGTTTGAAATCCTAAAACCCCACGTTTGCCCCTCCGAACCAACAAGCGCCATAAATAGGTCCTCGCGGACGCCCACGAAAAATTTCGGCCAAAATACCGCCGGACGCACATATCACACAAAATCCATGGACTATAACACACGAAAAAAATCAAAAAATCCCTATTTCCATTTCCGAGCCACGTTTGAAATCCTAAAACCCCACGTTTGCCCCTCCGAACCAACGAGCGCCATTAAATAGTTCATCGCGGACGCCCACGAAAATTTTTAGCCAAAATACCGCCGGACGCACATATCACACAAAATACATGGACTTATAACACACGAAAAAATCGAAAAATCCCTATTTCCCGTTCCGGGCCACGTTTGAAATCCTAAAACCCCACGTTTGCCCCTCCGAACCAACGCGCGTCATTAAATAGGTCCTCACGGACGCCCACGAAAACTTTCGGCCAAAATACCGCCGGACGCACATATCACACAAAGTCCATTACTATAACACACGAAAAAACTGAAAAATTCCTATTTCTCGTTCCGGGCCACGTTTGAAATCCTAAAACCCCACGTTTGCCCCTACGAACCAACACGCGCCATTAAATAGGTCCTCGCGAACGCCCACAAAAAAATTTGGCCAAAATACCGACAGACGCACATATCACACAAAGTCCATTGACTATAACAGATGAAAAAACCAAAAAATCACTATTTCCCGTTCCGAGCCACGTTTGAAATCATAAAACCCCACGTTTGCCCCTCTGAACCAACGCGCGCCATTAAATAGGCCCTCGCGAACGCCCATGAAAAATTCCGGCCAAAATACCGCCGGACGCACATATCACACAAAATCAATGGACTATAACACACGAAAAAACCAAAAAATCACTATTTCCCATTCCGGGCCACGTTTGAAATCCTAAAACCCCATGTTTGAACCTCTGAACCAACGCGCGCCATTAAATAAGTCCTCGCGGACGCCCATGAAATTTTTTGGCCAAAATAACGCCGGACGCACATATCCACAAAATCCATGGACTATAACACACAAAAAAACCGAAAAATCACTATTTCCCGTTCCGGGCCACGTTTGAAATCCTAAAACCCCACCTTTGCCCGTCCGAACCAACGCCCACAATTAAATAGGTCCTCGCGGACGCCCACGAAAAATTTCGGCCAAAATACCGCCGGACGCACATATCACACAAAATCCATGGACTATAACACATGAAAAAACAGAAAAATCACTATTTCCCGTTCCCGGCCACATTTGAAATCCTAAAACCCCACGTTTGCCCCTCCGAACCAACGCACACCATTAAATAGGTCCTCGCACACGCCTACGAAAAATTTCGTCCAAAATACCGCCGGACGCACATATCACACAAAATCCATGGATTATAACACACGAAAAAACCGAAAAATCACTATTTCCCATTCCGGGCCATGTTTGAAATCCTAAAACCCCATGTTTGCTCCTACGAACAAACACGCGCCATTAAATAGGTCCTCGCGGATGCCCACGATAAATTTTGGCCAAAATACCGCCGGACGCACATATCACACAAAATCCATGGACTACAACACACGAAAAAACCGAAAAATCACAATTTCTCGTTCCAAGCCACGCTTGAAATCCTAAAACCCCACGTTTTTCCCTCCGAACCGACGCGCTCCATTAAATAGGTCCTCGCGGACTCCCACGAAAATTTTTGGCCAAAATACTGCCGGACGCACATATCACACAAAATCCATGGACTATAACACACGAAAAAACTGAAAAATAACTATTTCCCATTTCGGGCCACGCTTGAAATCCTAAAACCCCACATTTGCCCCACCGAACAAGGCGCGCCATTAAATAGGTCCTCGCAGAAGCCCACGAAAAATTTCGGCCAAAATACCACCTGACGCACATATCACACAAAATCCATGGACTATAACACACGAAAAAACCAAAAAATAATTATTTCCCGTTCCGAGCCACGTTTGAAATCTTAAAACCCCACGTTTGCTCCTCCGAACCAACGCGCGCCATTAAATAGGTCCTCGCGGATGCCCACGGAAAGTTTTGGCCAAAATACCGTCGGACGCACATATCACACAAAATCTATGGACTATAACACACGAAAAAACCAAAAAATAACTATTTCCCGTTCCGGGCCACATTTGAAATCCTAAAACCCCACGTTTGCCCCTCTGAACCAACGCGCACCATTAAATATGTCCTCGCGGACGCCCACGAAAAATTTTGGCCAAAATACCGCCGGACGAACATATCACACAAAATCAATGGACTATAACACACGAAAAAACCAAAAAATCACTATTTCCCATTCCGGACCACGTTTAAAATCCTAAAACCCCACGTTTGCCCCTCCGAACCAGCGCTCTCCATTAAATAGGTCCTCGCGGACGCCCACGAAAAGTTTCGGCCAAAATACCGTCGGACGCACATATCACACAAAATCAATGGACTATAACACACGTATAAACCAAAAAATCACTATTTCCCATTACGGGCAACTTTTAAAATCCTAAAACCTCACGTTTTCCCCTCCAAACCAACGCGCGCCATTAAATAGGTCCTCGCGGACGCCCACATAAAATGTCGGCCAAAATACCGCCGGACGCACATATCACACAAAATCCATGGACTATAACACACGAAAAAATCGAAAAATCACAATTTCCCGTTCCAGGCCACGCTTGAAATCCTAAAACCCCACGTTTTCCCCTCCGAACCGACGCACTCCATTAAATAGCTCCTCGCGGACGCCCACGAAAAATTTTGTCTAGAATACCGCCGGACGCACATATCACACAAAATCCATGGACTATAACACACGAAAAAACTGAAAAATCACTATTTCCCATTCCGGGCCACGCTTGAAATCCTAAAACCCCACATTTGCCCCTCCGAACCAAGGCGCGCCGTTAAATAGGTCCTCGTGGACGCCCACGAAAAATTTCGGCCAAAATACCGCCGGTCGCACATATCACACAAAATCCATGGACTATAACACACGAAAAAACCGAAAAATAACTATTTCCCATTCCGGGCCACGTTTGAAATCCTAAAACCCCACGTTTGCCCCTCCAAACCAATGCGCGCCATTAAATAGGTCCTCGAGGACGCCCACGGAAAGTTTTGGCCAAAATACCTGATGTGACGCCATTTTACGTCATTTTCGACTCCTTTTAACTAAGAACAATCGTATGTTTTCAAGCAACCATCGTTGTTTTTGATGTTTTTATGTTGTATTTTCAGGAAATAGGAACAAACACGGAAACGGAAGGAAATACGAGAAAAAGAGGATTCTGCCTAAGAGTGATGGCCTGAGTGACGATCCGTCACACATGTGACGGTCCGTCACAGAGACCGTCGCATGGAGGCAGTGCAACTGCCTAAAGTTGACGGTCCAGGCGACGGTCCGTCAACACTGTGACGGTCCGTCAGCCGGGCCGTCACACCAAAGCAGTGGCGCGCAAGCGGCTGTCCGCCTTTAGGACTCCTAACACGTTTTGGATTTGGTTTCTTTGACTCCTATAAATACCTTATGATAGGTTTATGTTACATATCGTTCACCCATTAGTTTAAAACACGTTTGTAGTCGTTTTTGAGCGCAACAACACGGTTCATTGCTCTTGAATTCGTGTTCTTGATTCGCTCGTGAGTTCTTGGTTTTTCTTGTTCTTGGATATTGGAAGATTGATTGTTTTCATTATATTGTAAGACTCTTCTTCCCTTTATTATGAATACAACTATTTTCTCTTCTTCTTCGAGCATGAGTAACTAAAACTCGCGCAACTAGGGTTGTGGGAGCCATGGCTAAAGTAACAATATAGATTCCGGGTAGCGACGGGTTCAATTTACATGTAGTCACGTTGTTAATCATACTTTATGTCACGTTTTCTAGTGGTTGCAAACATTAGAACATGCCTAGGTTTAATTTGCTTGAGTAAAGAGATTAAAACCGGGAAACTTGATTAACAACAAAGATTCGAGACTACTAACTCTCGTCTAATGATTAATGCCGTAACTGGATTAATCTACTTGATGTTAGGATTGAAAGCTAAAAAGCACATCTTTTCGAGGTCGAGAGACGTTTAGACGATACAATTGACGCAATCACATCGTGACACTCATATAGAAAGAACCCTGTTAAGCCTAGAATCGATTGTAACAACGCCATGGTGAACACATCCCTAGTTCGCATTCTCTCCTACTGATTATTCCCATACGTTTATTATTTGTTTTGTTTACACGTTGATTACAAACCCCCCCCCCTTTGTATTTATCAGAAACAATTGACTACTAGTCATCTACTTCATTAAAGTCTTAATCTTCACCATATTCTCTGTGGGATTCGACCCCAACCTTTGTTGGGTTCTTTACTTGACAACGATCGCTTATGCTTCTTAAATAGAGGTGTAGTTTGAGCGTTTATCAATACCGTCGGACGCACATATCACACAAAATCCATGGACTATAACACACGAAAAAACTGTAAAATAACTATTTCTCATTCCGGGCCACGTTTGAAATCCTAAAACCCCACGTTTGCCCCTCCGAACCAACGCGCGCCATTAAATAGGTCCTCGCGGACGCCCTCAAAAAAATTTGGCCAAAATACCGCCGGACGCACATATCACACAAAATCCATGGACTATAACACACGAAAAAGCCAAAAAATCACTATTTCCCATTCCGGGCCACGTTTGAAATCCTAAAACATTCGCTTGTCCTCAAGCAACATAACATAAAACAATACAACGACTCAACTAAGAACACAAACTCGTGTCTCTAGCAACTCATGGTCATTCAAAAACTTATTTACTTTTAAATCAAGCTCCCTCGTAGCACACAATTGTATGAAACACTAACTTGCAAGGATCCAAACATGTCATTCCGATATGATAGAACTTTATGCATACACACGAATAGCTATCCTAACAGTCACTAGATAATACAGAAATCTTGGTGCCTTCACCACAAAGAAGTCCCACACACAAGATTTGGGACTAGGTAAGTGCTCACACTCACAAACGATTTCAAACAATGCACATGCGATTCCATAGGCTTGCCCTTACTATTCTATTTCAGTTCTTCAGAAAGCCGCTCAAGATCACTACAGGACTTGTTTAGGCTTGTAATGAGGCTTCAGGTGCAGGTAGAGTACATTTAGGGGTTAGTGACTAAGCCCTCCTTGGAACCACCGACGTCTTATTACCACATAACTTTACCTCATCCATCCTTATTCACCTTTTTATTTCCTTCTCTCTAGCTACAGGTGCAGCCTCATTATTTTGACAATTTATTACTTTTTCGATCTTTTTCATCTCTTTTTTTTTCTTTTCTTAGGCACACACCCGAATTTTCATTCTATTCACAAACAATCTTCTTCATCCTCTTTATCATTCACCTCTATAGTAGCCACCCTCAACTTAGGTTGATTGCCTGCGTTGAGGTGCACAATGTCCAAGGGAGGACCAGGGCCAAAACAGGGTTTACCTCTATAGTAGCCACCCTCAACTTAGGCTGATTGCCTGAGTTGAGGTGCACGATGTCCAAGGAAGGACCAGGGCCAAAATAGGGATTCACAGTTAAACAAGGAACGGTGACAGGTTATTGAAAGAATAAGATCAATTATGGCTCAAACAGGGATCAAAGGGATTATTTATATTTGAACGGTCTTTTAGGTTAAGTGGACTGCATACAAAAAGGGCCTGTGATCCTTTCCTAAGCAACCAAACTTCGAACTTAACAAAATAGACCGGGCAAGTTCTAGATGCATGCACAGAGTAAGAATTTATAACAATAATCTCACACACTCTTGGCACCAAGAAACTATATCGCTACCAACTATCAAACAACCTCTTGGCTTAAGCATACTCATTCTAATCATAATCACACAATGACATTCAAAGCTAAAAACTGTGAGAGAAAGGAATACCTGTGAAGTCGATATGACTCAGATTCTGGAATGATGTTGGTGACCGCCAGGGTCTCCAAAACAGGAGAACTCGATGGAGTGTGTGCACGCTACAACCTCATGTTGCGTTCCAGCTTCCTCTTTTATGGGCTCCATCGCTAGTCGCAATAATTTCTTCGCTCTTTCTTTGCAGATTCTCTTGCGGTGTTTTCATTTTCTTGATCTATTTTCACCGCTTTCCTTTACCTGCTCGTCATCTTGCGATCGCGACCTTACTCTCATAACAGCTCGGGTTTCAACACAACACGACCTTACTCTCATATCATGCTTGTAGAAGAATAGAAGAAAGTCATATTCATAATAAAGAAAAGAGATCCTTACAATGTAGTGAAAACAATCTTCAATTATTCCAAGAACAAGAAAACAAAGATCCCAAGAACAAATCAAGAACAAGATTCAAGGAGGAGGAAAACGTGTGTAGCGTGTTTCCTCTCTCAAAAATTGCTCAAAAACTCCTAAAACTATTGAGTAATGTATTGGTAAGTGCATACATAAAATAAACCTAACATAGGGTATTTATAGGAGTCCAGGAAGTAAACCCAAAAACGCTCGGATTTCGTGTCGCCGACTGTCTCAACTTGACGGCTTGGGGTGACGGACCGTCACCACCTTGACGGACCGTCACGGCGGCCGTCACCCCTAGGCAGTGACCTGCCACCACTTGACGGTCTCTGTGACGGACCGTCAC